>BLSH010551091.1:300575-328036 GCA_018402905.1 Glandirana rugosa | reverse complement strand
ACAGTGATTTCAAACTTGCACGAAAATCGCACCATTATGGCACATACACACATTGGTTTAAGCTGGACTCTATCTGTATAAAAATTGCTATATCTAAAATTCAGCTTTAAGCTGTATATCAGTCATTCTCATTCAGGGGTCCTTGGAAACCTAGCATTCCACCGGATATTGCAAGGGGTTCTTTGAGCTGTGATTGACCTACCATATGATGGTGCCTCCACATTTCCAGGACCAAAACCACTTGGCAGAGTGAGGATCTTTTTAGCTATCTGTAAGGGTGGCACTGTGACCACCACTGTAATGGGACCATTCTTCCCGCTGGCCACCAATGTAATGGGGTCATTCTTCCCACTGGCCACCATTGTAATGGGGTCATTCTTCCTACGCAGGCCACCAATGTACTGGAGTCATTCTTCCTACGCAGGCCACCAATGTACTGGAGTCCTATTTTCCACCGGCCACCAATATAATGGGGTCATTCTTCCTACTGGCCACCAATGTAAAGGGGTCATTCTTCCCACTGGTCACCAAAGTAATGGGGTTATTCTTCCCACTGGCCACCAATGTAATGGGGTCATTCTTCCCACTGGCCACCAATGTAATGGGATCATTCTTCCCACCAGCCACCAATGTAATGGGGGTCATTCTTCCTACTGACCACCAATGTAAAGGAGTCATTCATCCCACTGGCCACCAATGTAATGGGGTCATTCTTCCCACCGACCACCAATGTAATGGGGTCATTCTTCCCACCGACCACCAATGTAATGGGGTCATTCTTCCCACTGGCCACCAATGCAATGGTGTCATTCTGCCCACTGGCCACCAACGTAATGGGGCCATTCTTCCCACTGGCCACCAATGTAATGAGGTCATTCTTCCCACTGACCACCAATGTAATGAGGTCATTCTTCTCACCAACCACAAATGTAATGGGGTCATTCTTCCCACTGGCCACCAATGTAATGGGGCATTTTTCCCATTAACCATTGATGAATATGTTTTAGCAGGGGGTTCCCCAAGACCTGAAAAGTATTTTAAGGGTTCCTCTAGAGTAAAACGTTTAAGACAGTCTGCTTTACATAAAGATTGTTGTGTGTGGCTGCCATTAAAGATGGCCTTGCAAGGCAAGGCAAGGAAATTACGTTAAAGGCAACATTAGCATCTGCCAACTTTCACATTATGGGATGCATATGGTCATGCAAACTCACCTATAGAGAAGGGTCAGCATTTAGGCAGTGCCATTGTCCCTTGCTAGAGACCATGTGACTAATGCCTAGGCGCCCTGGAAGGAATAGTTTCTTTTTCAGGGTATAACATTTGAGGATTTTTTTTCAGATGCTACAACCGTTCTATTATGTCTCAGTGTAGCAGTAGAAAAGACTAGATAGAAGAAAAAACCTCCTACACAACTCTGATCTCTCGTTGCACAACCAGCCCTCCATCTCTTTTTTATTTTTCCAGATCTCCTCAGCGTTTGTATTTTTAATCAAATCCTACAGTTCAAGTCATCTGTGCCCCTTTTTAAATTAAAATATAAAACAATGCGGCCTCTTTCAGCATCCGAGCATGGGCCTATTGTTGCATCAAAGCGATGGTGAAAAGCTCAAAGGGCTCTCCTAACCCCCATTGATGTAGCTCAGCTGTTGTCTGTACAGATATTCTAACCTGACAAAACAAAGATGACCCAGAAGTATTTAGCTTCTGCTCTCGAGTTCTAAAGGTCTGCCTGAAATGATACCTTCACAAAGATTGCCTCTGCATTGTCTGCCCATCCTGCCGCCTGTTTTTTAATAGTAATTTAGAACGTTAAGCATTTGCCCTCGCGGTTGTCTGAAATTTTTCAGAGATCTGCTGCAAAGTGAGGCGGACAAAAGGGAATGAATGAGATCAAATTGAGTTGTACTAGTGACCAGATGGGTCCAGCTCTTTAATGCGGCTTCGGCTATTCATAAAATTTCTTCTCCAAACACGGCGCAGTTCTAGTACTTGCAATTGAAAAAAAAAAATGGCAGTTTTTAAAATGCGCTTTTACTCTTCGAATTTACATTTTTACCGGCCAGAAAATTGTTTATCACTCTGCTGAGGTTTGCTTTGATCTACGATATTCATACAAAACGATTATTAAAACCTGCGCTTAGGAGAGACTATGTGGATTTCAGCTGATTACAAGTTTTCCTCTCTCATTTCTTTTAACTCTTCATTGGCTGTGTGTGATCAAAGTGAAATCTTTTGCAACCCACTTCTTCCAAGCCCAGGTCATCCTGGACCGCTCCCCAGCCAGTGATTGAACAGTGAAAGGAGAAGCAGCACAGTGGTTAGCTCACCATTTTCATATTACCTCCTATCAACATGCTTCTTGCCAGCACACAAACTGATTGGCTGCTTGTGCTGCTTTTTCCTCCCACACTCTAGCTCTGTTGTACTGGGACTGAAAGAGGCTGATCATAGGTGTGCACAGCCTATTGCATTAGGGTGTGCGCTCCACAAAGCTCAGCCACACATGCCTTTCTCTGCAGCCTCAGCTGCACTGGACAGTGAATTAATGGGAAGTGCTCTATGTTGAGCAGCTTCGTGTTCATTCACAAATTGAAGCATAGTAACTGCAGTTTACTATGCTTCGGTTATTAATGAACACAGTGAGTGAGTGTGTTCGTTTAAAAAATAAAGGGGCCGGTAAATGACATATTGACTAGCCCTTTCCCCGCTCTCCATTCTGAAACATCTCCTGCAGCAGCTAAGGGGAGAGGAAAGGAGGGACGCCAGCAGCGCTGTGTGTGCGCGGGGGGGCGGGGTGGCAACACAGAGGGAAGCCCAGATAGTAGGGGGAGTCGGCAGCACACAGAGTGATTAGGATGTGCCCAGCAGTGTTGTTTCTATAGACAGGTAATTTGTTTCTATAGATGGGTAACAAAAATGGTGAAAGGTCTGGGGGATAAAACATATCAAGAGCGACTTCAGGAACTTAATATGTACAGTCTGGAGGAAAGAAGGGAGAGGGGAGACATGATTGAAACCTTTAAATACATCAAGGGGGTGAATAAGGTTCAGGAGGGCAGTCTTTTCAATATGAAACCAAAATCAAGAACATGGGGACCTCAAACTAACTGGAGGGAAGTTCAAAACTAATCTTAGAAAGTATTATTTTACTGAAAGGGTGGATGATGATTGGAATAAACTACCAACAGAGGTTGTGAGACAGTCAACAGTAAATGGCTACAAACATGCTTGGGATAAACATAAATCTATAGTTAGACAACAAGGTTAATGTGAAAAAAATAAAAAAATAAAAAGGGGCAGACTCGATGGACTACTCGGTCTTTTTCTGCCGTCACTTTTCTATGTTTCTATAGCAGTGCCGGACAAGGTCATCCAGTGCCCAGGGCAAAGATGCCAAGCTTGATGTGCAAGCTTAGGGAATGCTACGCCCAGCAGTCAAAAGCACTGCCACGGTCACTACTCCTGTCAGCATTGTAACAGAAGGAAGGTGCCCCCATGCCTACAGTAAACTACTACGCCCAGGGCAGCTACCCCTCCTGCCCACCCCTTGTTCTGGTCCTGGTGCCCAGGCACACCCCCTGCGCACACCTATGAGGCTGATATGGGGACAAATTAAAGAGGAACTTCACTCTGCTCCAGTGTTAATTTTGACTTCAAATATCCATTTAGTTTTAGTCATAGTCTTGTGACTAAAATGCCATTTTAGTTTTAGTCATATTTTAGTCGACTAAAATCTCATACACTTTAGTCAACTAAAATCGAATGGCTTTAGGTAAATTGTAATGCATTATTTAACCACTTGCTTACTGGGCACTTAAACCCCCCTCCTGCCCAGACCAATTTTTGGCTTTCAGCGCTGTCACATTTTGATTTACAATTGCGCAGTCATGCAACGCTGTACCCAAATAAAATTTTTATCATTTTTTTTCCCACAAATAGAGCTTTCTTTTGGTGGTATTTGATCACCTCTGCGGTTTTTATATTTAGGACTATAAACAAACAAAGAGCGACAATTTTGAAAAAAATAACAATATTTTTTACTTTTTGCTATAATAAATATCCAAAAAAAAAAAGATTCATCAGTTTTGGCCGATATATATTCTTCTACATATTCTTGGTAAAAAAAAATTGCAATCGGCGTATACTGATTGGTTTGTGCAAAAGTTATCGCATCTACAAATGATGGGAATTGATTTATGGCGTTTTTATTTATTTATTTGTTGCTAGTAATGGCGGTGATCTTCGATTTTTATTGGGACTGTGACATTGCAGGGGATATGGCGGCCATTTTTTTACACTTTTTTGGGACCACTGACATTTATACAGCGATCAGAAATGTAAATATCCACTGATTACTGTATAAATGTCATTGGCAGGGAAGGGGTTAACACTAAGGGGGCAATCAAGGGGTTAACTGTGTTCCCTGTGTGTTTTCCAACTGTGTGGGGGCTGGGCTGCCAGGGACATAACAGATCTAACTGATCCTGATCACAGGGATCAGTAGATCTGTTATGTCCCCCCTCACAGAATAGAAAACCGCCATGTTTACATTGGCGGTTACCCCTTCTGCCGCTCTACTAGGTGATCGCGGGTCATGAGCAGGCACCGAGCCCGTCCGACCCGCGGGCACGCCCACGCAGCGTGTGGTGGCCGAGAGAGCGCACCACCACCGGCTGTGAGTGCGCATGGGGAGCGCGCAAAGGGATGGACGTCCGCCCGGCAATTCAGATCCGTGCTGTAACTGTCTTTTGGCTATAGTGCGGATCTCCACTGGTTAAGCATTCTCTAGAATTTCCAAACTAATACTCTGGAGTAAAAATCTAACAAAAATGTTATTATTTCTGGGCTTATGCACTACAGACACAGATTTAGCCATTGTGATATATAATCTCTTTATAAATGAAACCAAGGTTCATAAACAAACAAAAATATTGTTTTTTGACAAACAGAAGTGCAACTTTAAAATACAAAAAAGCCCAAAAACTGTAAATTCAATTGGCTGAGCCTATAATGCCATTGCACATATTACCTGAATATATTACCAAAATTAAATATTAAGCAAAAAATATAAGAAAAGGCTTTTTCTTAGTTTTTTTCTCCTTCAGCAGCTTAGTAAATGCCCCCTACTTATCTTTATGCAGTAGTGCAATACATGTTTAAACTTTAATGTGCATTATCTGTCATGCTTGGAATCTATGTGTAAAACGGAAATATCCACACTTAGAACAGAAGTCTCACATATTGGATTATATATAAATGATATAGAAAATGAGATGGAGGTATCTTGTGATCAATTAGGTACTCATCAAGAGGTTTTGAATGATCATACATATCAGCTGCAGGAAATCATCCTTCAATTGGATGATCGGGAAAATAGAGCGAGACGAAATAACATAAGAATTTGAGGACTATCAGAATCGGTGGAACATAAGGATTTGAGAACCGCACTTCAGTCAGTGTTTAACAAGTTACTTGACAGAGACCCTTTTGACAACTAGTGAGATGGATAGAGTGCATAGAGCCTCTGGTATAAAGAGAGTCAATTATGAAGGGTGTAAGAAAACCTAAAAACATACAGTATGATGGCTCCCCTTTACTGCTCTTACCTGACCTTTCAAAATGTGCACTCCAGCTGAGGAAGGCTGTGAAACCTCTTATGGAACTATTGAATGTTCACGGAATAAGATACAGATGGGGGTTCCCTTTTAAGTTGATTGCCACAAAAGAGGGAAGATCATTTACATTTCAATATTTGCATGACTTAAATAAGTTTCTAACATTTTTTTCAACTCCCTCAGGTGACATTACCAGAGTGGCCCTTTAACCACTTCAGCCCCGGAAGGATTTCCAGCTTTAGGACCGGAGCACTTTTTGCGATTCGGCGCTGCGTCGCTTTAACTGACAATTGCGCGGCCGTGCGACGTTGCACCCAAACGAAATTTGCGTCCTTTTTTTCCCACAAACAGAGCTTTCTTTTGGTGGTATTTGATCACCTCTGCGTCATTTCTGATCGCCGCTATAAACAAAAGAAGAGCGACAATTTTGCAAAAAAAAACAAATTTCTTACTTTTTGCTAAAATACAAATCCAAAAAAAAAATATAAAAAAACATTTTTTTTCACCGTTTTTGGCCGATTTATATTCTTCCTCATATTTGCGATAAAAAAAATCGCAATCGGCGTTTATTGATTGGTTTACGCAAAAGTGGTCGCATTTTCGGATGATGAGAATTCATTTTTGGGGTTTTTATTTTTTTTTAATTTTTTACTAAAAATGGCGGCGATCTGCGATTTTTAGCGGTACTGCGATATTGGGGCGGACATGTCGGAACATTTTGACACTTTTTTGGGACCATTGGCATTTATACAGCGATCAGTGCTATAAAAATGCACTGATTACTATGTAAATGCCATTGGCAGTGAAGGGGTTAACCTGCAGGGGGCGCTCTAAGGGTTAACTGTGTTCCCTGGGCGTGTTCTTACTGTAGGGGGACTTGCCTAGCTGGGAAAAGGAAGTGGTCATGGCCTTCACTTACAGGAAGGCTGTGATCACATCCCTTCCCCCTCACACAGAGCGGAGGTCCGTGCTTACATACACGGACCTCCGCTCATTCGCTCCGGGGGGGGCATCGCGGGTGGCTCACAGTGGCTCTGTATCGCGGCCGCCGTCGTATGACGGCGATTCGCGTTACAGAGCCACATTGTCGACGTCAATTGCCGATCAGCCGTCGGCAAGCGGTTAAGCCATCGTTATCAAACCCTTCTGCCAGAGAAACCTGGAAAAACGTGCGCTCTAAAAAATAATTTTTATTGTATAATCCGAATAGGAATGTTCCATAATTCTGTCAAGAATATTAACTGATAGCTAATGGTATTTTTTTTTCTTTTTATTTAATTTTCTTTGTTTTTTACAATAGGAGGTTATTAAGGCTTGATGTGTATTGGTAATGGTTCCACTTGTTAGATTATAATACCAAATAAAATATTGTATTATAGACCGTCCAAAAGAATCTCTAAAAATAATATAAAGAGGAGAGGAAGGGGAATAAAAGAAAAACATATGTATATATATATATATATATAATATAGAGGGTGTAGCTGGAGAGGGGATGAGGAAGTGGAGGGAAGTAAGGGGTGAGGTTTTTTTTTTCTGAGGGAGAGAAATAAAAGAGAGGATCTTAGTGAAAATAATAGACAAGAATACATATTCCATTAAATGTAACAAACCAACTTAGGTAATTCTTTCTTTAAATTATGGAAAGAATCATTTTAAATTTCCTCCGAAGACTAAATAGAAAGAAGTATTCGCCTTTCCCCTCCCGCCCTTTTTTTTATTCCTCTCTCCCCCCCCCCCCTCTATCCTTGTCCCTACTCCCTCTCTATAAGTGGAGAGTAAGAGAAGAGATAGGATATAATAATGGTCTAAAGGGCATAGCGTGCTCCTCCTCCTAGGTCGTCTTCACCCTACAATATGGCTCCCCAATTTTTGGTGGGAATTGGCTTAATTGCCATAATTAAATGTTTGCTTCCCTGATTATTCAGGAGCATTTGGATGCACCCCTTGGTTGTGATTGTTATGCATCATGTTTTAGGGGATTTGGTTTTTTTTTTGTTTTGTTTTTTTGTTTTGTTTTGGACCTGTCTGTCTACCAACACAGTTACCATCTCTTACTGGTATTTTTTTCACACAGAAATAAACTGGCTTTTAGTTACACAGACTTAATCTCACCATTCAGAGGCATTGCTGCTCCCCAGTCTGCCATGCACAGAGATCTGTTTCCAGGGGGGAGCCCCTTGTTGAAGTAACCTGGACGTTTTATAGAGCCCTGAATGCTTTATCTGTTACTTCTGAGCTTGTTAACCCTCATTGAGCCCAAACATGCTCACTACACTGTACAACCACAAAAGCAATCAGTGTGGAGCATAAACCTGGGATAAATATATCTGCCATCCAAGACACAACCCATAGATTTTCCTGGCTTCCTGTCACATACCCCCCTCTTGTTTCAACCCTAGGGTTGTCAGGCACGTGTGCACTCGGGACAAAGTATCTGCATTTCCCATTCTAACACCGGGGCGATGTTTTACTGTAAAACTGAATTTTTGAAGGGCCAGCAACCACCTATTCACCCTCCTATTGTTCTCTTTGTTCTGTGCCATACACTAATGGAGCATGATCTGTTACCAGTTCAAATTGTCTACCCAAGAGATAGTACCAGAGAGAATCTAAAGACCACTTTGCCGCTAAACATTCTTTCTCAATGGTGGCATAATTTTTTTCATGGGCCTTCAATTTCCTGCTGAGGTAAATAACAGGGTGTTCTTTCCCCTTGAAAACAGACAACACAGCTCCTAACCCAACATTTCATGCATCAGTCTGAATCGCAAAGTCCCTTGAAAAGTGAGGTGAGCACAACACTGGCTGACTACACAAGGCCTGTTTTAAGGCCTCAAAAGCTGCTTCTGCTTCGGGGTTCCATTTGATCATGACAGACTCCTTCCCTTTTGTCAAATTGGTCAGGGAAGCAGCCTGTGAGGCAAAATGGGGAATAAAGCGGTGGTAATAGCCAGCAATTCCTAAGAATGCTTGAACCTGCTTCTTGTCGGTGGGGCGTGGCCAACTCAGAATAGCCTCAACTTTGTTTACTTGGGGCTTTATTAGACCTCTCCCAATGGTATATCCCAGATACTTTGCCTTCTCTAGCCTAATGGTACATTTTTTTGGATTGGCTGTAAATCTGGCTTTCCAAATGGAATCAAACACAGACCGAACCTTTGGTAAGTGTGAGTCCCAATCCTCACTATGGATTACCACATCATCTAGGTATGCAGCAGCATAGGCTCGATGAGGCCGAAGGGTCTTATCCATTCCCCATTGAAATGTGGCCGGAGCATTCTGTAACCCAAAAAGCATCCTCCGATACTGGAAAGATCCTTTTGAAGTTACAAATGCCATTATTTCCTTGGTCGAGGAATTTGCCAATACCCCTTGGTCAGGTCTAACATCATCATATACTGGGCTGTCCCTAGGCGATCAATCAGTTTGTCTATGCAAGGCATGAGATAGGTGTCAAACTTAGTGACTTTATTCAAGTGGTGAAAGTTATTACAAAGCCGTCAACTTCCGTCTGGTTTGGGCACTAACACAATAGGACAGAGCCAATCACTATTTGACTTTTCTATAACCCCCAGCTCACACATTTTTTTTCCTTCTTGGTGAATTGCCTCTCGTCAGGCTTCGGGAATTAGATAAGGTTTCAGCTTGACCCTTTCCCCTGGTCAGTGACAAAGTCATGTTCAACCCCAGACACCCTACCTGGCAATTCTGAAAATGTCTCTTTATTTCGGAGTACAAACTCTCCAGCTTCCTGTTGCTGAGTTTTGGGCAGAGTCTCCACTATCCCGACTTCAGGGATAAACAGGTTAGGCGGAGCAGACAGGGAAGTAGTCTCAGCGACCTCACTTCCTATTCTTCCATGGTTTTAGCAAATTCATGCGATATATCTGCTCAGGTGTTCGTCCTCCTGGTTGGCTAATTTTATTATTCACATCACCCATTTTTTACAACACTTCATAGAGACCCTGCCATTTGACTAGGAATTTACTTTCGACCGTGGGAACCAACACCCTATCACCAGGTGCAAAAGAGCAGACCTGGGACCCACGATTGTAAATCCTCTGCTGAGCCAACTGGGCTTGTGCCAAATGTTCCTTCACAATAGGCATCACTTGCGCAGTTCTGTCTTTCATTTGTGCCACATGTTCAATCACACTTCTATGAGGGAAGTTCTCACTCTCCCATGTTTCCCTGGCAATGTCCAATAGTCCCTGTGGGTGCCTCCCATACAGTTGCTCAAAAGGAGAGAACCCTGTGGATGATTGGGGAACCCCTTTGATAGCAAACATCAAATAAGGGAGTAGACAATCCCAATTATTTCCGTCTTTATCAACCATCTTCCTCAGCATTTGTTGTAACGTTTTGTTAAATCTTTCAACCAGCCCATCTGTTTGAGGGTGATACACTGATGTACGAAATTGGGTCACTTTAAGAAGTTTGCACACCAGCCCATCTGTTTGTGGGTGATACACTGAAGTGCATAATTGGGTCACTTTAAGAGGTTCGCAAAGCTCTTTGGTTACTCTAGACATAAACAGGGTGCCTTGGTCAGTTAGTACTTCTTTAGGAATGCCCACATGGCTGAAAACTTGAAATAGCTCTTTGACAATGGTTTTGTTGGAGGTGTTTTGGAGAGGAATCGCTTCTGGGTAATGGGCGGCATAGTCCATTATCACCAAGATGTGTTGGTGCCCTCTAGCAGACTTCTGCAAAGGGCAACCAAATCCATAGTGATTCCCTCAAAAGGGACCTCACTGATCGACTGGGTACTAAAGGACTGCAGAAATATGGCATGGGTGCAGAAATCTGACACACTGGACAGGAGGAACAGTACATTTTCACTTCTTTAGTGATTCCAGGCCAACAGAACCTCTGGGTGATTCTTTCCCAGGTCTTTTAAGCTCCTAAATATCCCCCAAGAATATGCCTATGGGCCAGTTCTAAGACCAATTTGCAGTAAGGTTTGGGCACCACCAGTTGCTCAATGGTTTTCGCTACCCTCTGTGACACCCGGTATAACAGGTCCCTTTCCATGATGAAGTACGGGAGGGCAATCCTCTCGTCGGGGTTAACTAATTCCCCATCTATTTTCACTACATCCTCCCGGGCCCTAAGTAATGTGGGGTCCTTCAACTGTTCAGTGGCAAAACTTTCTCTGTGTAACTCTAGATTATCAAACACTAGAGGTCGCTGTTCCTCTTCTGAGGTTGCATGCTTGTCCCTAGGCCCTGTTGTTTCCCATGTTAATACTGACATGGGAAACTTACACTTAGAGGATTCATTAGTAGAACCTTCAGGCTCTGAAGAACCACTTAATAGTGAATGTGGGCAATCCCAGAGCTCCCAGAATTTGGGGAAATCCCTTCCCACAATGGCAACATGTGGCAGTTGGGGAACCAAACCCACCTGGTTTCACAGGTTATCAAGGGAGGTTTCAAAGGATACCGTAGTCACCGGATACTCTTGATTGCCCCCATGTACACAAATGACCGTCATTTTCCTAGGGTGCAAGGTTTTTCCCACCACCCGTTTTTACCAAGGTAACCAGGCTATCTGAATCCAACAATACAACACCATTTTTACCCTCTAAACACATTTTGCATAAAGGTTCTCATTTCCCCTTACTGCAGTGCATGTAGTTGGAAATAGGGACTGCCGTCTCTCTGTAAGAAAGTCACAATGCATTGGTTCATCAATAGCTGGGCAAACTGCTGCTACATGTCCCTCTTCCCGGCAATGGTAACAAATTAACTTTCTAGTCACCTCCTGTGGGACAGGCTGCTCTCGCCAGACATCAGAAGTAGTCCCAAAATACCTTTAGTTCCCCCCTTTTCACTCTCTCCACCCCATCCCCTGGTGCAGTCTTACTCATAGCTGGGGATGGTCTAGTCTTGGGAAGGAAAGTATGTGAGTATCTGAGGGAAGACATCAGATTATCAGTCGTTAGGTACTTTTCCACAAAGTCTACAAGTTTGTATGCTGTTTCCGGATCTCCATGGCTCACCCATTTCTGCAAGGTGGTAGGGAGAGACCTCAGAAATTTGTCCATGACCTCCCGCTCCACAATATTTGGACCGGACAGAGTTTCTGGATGCAGCCATTTCCTGGTCAAGTGCACAAGGTCATACATTTGTGACCGGGGTGGCTTTCTCAGCCAATAACTCCAATTGTTGACACGCTGAACATGGACAGCCAGGGTTACACCCAGTCGTGCCAATATTTCCATTTTCAAGCGATCATAGTTTTTTGCATCTGCAGGCTCCAAATCGAAATAAGCCTTTTGGGATTCTCCAGATAGTGTGTGTGTGTGTGTGTGGGGGGGGGGGGGGGCACTAGTCCAGCCCATTGTTCTTTAGGTCAACTTTCTTTTTCCGCTGTTCTGTCAAAGGTGGTCAGAAACACCTCAGGGTCATCATCTGCAAAAGACAGTATTACCAGAATCGCTCCCAGCCTCGGTCTGCTGCCTTTTCTGAAATGTTTTAATTTTATGATGGCCTCCATTTGTTGTTAGTGTTTCTAGTCCTGCTGTTCCAGCGCTTTCTGCTGAATTGTAAGGCTCTGTTGCACAGTTGCATTTGTCTGCTGTTGGTTTGCGTTTGCCAGAGCAAGCTGTCTCACTAGCTCCTCCATGCTGGCCTTACTACACCTTCCCCCCCAAACCTCCTCCCATCAGGGGGGTACAGGCAGTACTGCATGCTGCATGGGGCTTGGGGGGGATCCATATTTGTCCCCCCCACCACTCAGATCACCCCCCATACCATTCCCCGCACCCCCCTATCCCTCCTTCTGTCCCGCAGCCTGCAGCTTCTGCCTGCATTGAGCTCACAGGCTGGGGATTGCGGCGGGGGGAGCGCTGCGGGTGGGGGAGAAGTTGGGGCTTGGTAAACATGTGTTTATCAAGCCCCCCGTAGCACCGTGGGCGCAAGCAGTGATCACTATGATCGCTGCTATATGTCCCACTGACAGCTGATAATAGTAAACTGCAAGTGTTACTATGTATCAGTCTGTAATTTTATCAATGAATGAGAAATTCCTCATCCATTGACGTAAAGTGCTGCAGAGAAAAGGGACTCAAAATAAGAGATATGGGGGTCTGTTTAGACCTGATATCTCACCAAAGACCCCCCCCCCCCCCCGAAAAAAAACAAAAAACAAAATGTAAAGTAATAATAAAAAAAACAAAAACACAAACATACTAAGACCCCCAGATCCACCACTCACCCCTTCAGGATGACCCCCCCCCCCAAAAAAAACTAAAAAAATGTAAGAAAGTAAAATGAAAAAAAAAACACAGACATAGTAAGAACCCCCAGGTCCGCCCTTACTCACCCCTCCAAGGTGACGCCCCCCCCGCACTCACCCCTTCAAGGCTTCCTCAGATTCTCCTCTAGGCCAACTCGATCCATCCTGATTAGCCAGGAGGAGAAGCCGGAAGACAATAGCGAATATTTATTTGCTATTGTCACAAGTGAGTGGGTTTGAGGCGCAGTGCTCTGCTCCCCGAGCCCAACCTTTTTCAAGCCAATTAGAGCCTCAAGTTCTAATCATGTGGCTTAAAATAAAAACCTAAGAAAAACTGGGTGTGGATGGGAATAGAAGGTTTAAGAGCGTTAAAATAAAAGTAGGTGCACCGAAGGAACTTAGTGGGATGACCAGCGAGTGTTTTCGGTGGGACAGCCAGTTGGCTGGCCCTGGGGAATGTTGGTGGTCAGGCCCCAGGGGGCCCAGGCCTGAAGCTGTGTAAGGACCCTCAAAATTTCTGATGGCTGCCCTGATGGTAAGGGATTAGCTCAGTAGCGGGGTGTGCAGGACACCCTGGATGGGTCACAGCACAGTGAAGTAGGCACTGACAGACAGCAGGATCTTTCTTAAAGCAAAAACTGTGGTTTATTTACACATCTGTGGTTACAAAGTGCAGGCATCACAACAGGTAAAATAAAATAAAACAGAAAATAAACCCTTACCACTTTGGGTGTCTAACTACAAAGACACAGGCACCTGACTACTTGTTGTTCCATAGCCTCCACTGCCCAGACACTTGGCGGTCACACAGAAATAAACAGAGGCTTTTAGTTACCAAGACTTAATCTCCCCATTCAGAGGTATTGCTGCTCCCCAGTCTGCCATGCACAAAGATTTGGTTCCAGGATGGAGCCCCTTGTTGAAGTAACCTGAAAGTTTTATAGAGTGCTTTATCTGTTACACCTGAGATTGTTAACCTGCATTGAGCCCAAACAGGCTCACTACACAACACAAATACAAAAGCAATCAGTGCACAGCATAAACCTGGGACAAATATATCTCCCATCCTAGAAACAACCCATAGATTTTCCTGGCTTCCTGTCACAATGTATATATATATGGTGGGTACCAAAAAACACTGGATCACTGCAATGGTTAAAAAACACCAGTTGGTATACATGCTTGATCTCTGGTACTAACTCCAGTAGACTTACTAATCCAGCAATACCTCTTCCCTCTCTTCCTGTGATTCCAGGGTGTCAAGGCTGTGCCCCCACCCGGGACCCAAAGAGCAATGCCACACCATTCTGTGGTGCCACTCTCTGCAGCATTTAGGATCTGCCCACCAGTGGAAGAAGAAGACAGTGGAGAGGATCTGTGGAACCACCTGTAAAATTAATTAAAGATATTTTTTTTTTCATAAGTGCAGGGGTGGACATCTAAGAGGACAAGTAGTGTGGGGGTTACCTGAACCTAAGTCTACATCCACCTTTCACCATGGCCATTAATCACTGTGGAACCCTGGCACACTTAGTGTGATGCACTATCTTTAGCCCACAGTCGGTTCATTTTACCCTCAGACCAAGTGTTCCCAGTCCCCCCCTGCCAGATTTTGGCCTAGATGGGCAGGTGCTAAAAATGTGTGGTTGGTTTTTACTGCCCCCTCACCAATCTCCCTTAAGCTGCAAAGACAGCAGAGGGAGGTGTACATATGCCAAGGCCACAATGCTTTGCAAACATTATCCCTGCTGTCACCACCCAGCGCTAGCAACCCATTCAACTGAATGGGGTAACTCGCAACCGCATGCAAGGCGCGTGGTTGAAGTGCGTTGGTGAAGGGTTTAAGGGGTTATAACAGGTGGTGAGAAGGCGATATAAGGCCTCCTCACTGCTAGTCAAGTTCCCTCTGAAGAGCAATCCAACGTGGATTGCTCTACATTAGGCAACACAAGTGTAAATAAGGCCATATCCAGAAACTAACTCAAAATGAACAGGACCTATGAAAATGTTTGCATCTGGTATGACTTCAGAAACCAAATATTACCCCATGACAGAAATGTCTAACCCTATAATATTCCTTTATCACTCTGTCTTTCTTTCATTACCTTGTTACATTTTATAATATTAATGGCCCGGTGTCTTAAAGGCAGGGGATTTTATTTTATTTTTTTATAGATGGTGGTTTTAAAATTGTCCAGGGGCTCATTGCACATTCATGTTTAACTAATATGTTGTTTTAATCAGTTTAGCCTTAATAGTGGGTGATGAGACTTTTTAATTAAGCTACTCCTCACGTATCAATTAGGAATTAATTATCACATTCATTATAAACCACGACCCTTTTTTTTTCTTCCTTTAATAAAAAAAAAAATGATGGTATGTAAAAGTATCCAATCAAATTAACGTAAAGCAGGCATGAATTAAAAATGTAAATGGTTTGTTTGGGCAAAATTACACGTATTAAAAATAATTAGACATATTAGGAGACTTATGGCCTTTGCTTTCTGAACAAAAAAAAAATGATTATTGTCATTTGTGAATCTGTCTTTGATAAAATGTATGCAAACCCTAAGAATGAAATGAACTTTTATTATTTCATCTCTCTTAAGCCTCGTACACACGGGACGACGATCGTACACAACAGGTTGTACTAACGACCGTTGTATGCAAAATTGATCGTTCGTATGCGCAATTAGAACAGTCGAACAGACGACGGTCGTACAAGGGAGTTGTATGAGCAAACTAGAAAACTTGGTCGTACCAACAAGCGGTCATACGACCGTTGTATTGTGTGTACAGAGCAGTTGGTACAACAAGTTGTATTGTGCAAAACACGCATGCTCAGAAGTCAGGAACGGCCGGATGCTAATTACATGCACCTGTACGGTCTTTATGTGGTCGTACGATCGTGTAGTGCAGTCAGTATGCAAGTTACATTATCCAACATACGATTTGCGATGATCAAACGTACGATCGTCGTCCCGTGTGTACGAGGCTTTGGTCTAATTAATACATCATTAAAAGTGTTTGATTTTATCTGTTTGATAAGGGCAAAAAATACCTGTTGATCTAGCCAGAAATGCGGTAATTTCCCGGAATTCTTACCGTTACTATGCTCCTTTCGACAGCTGATTTAGATCTTTCGTAAGACAAAAGCTGGATGTGCAGACTAGTAAATTTTTTTCATTCGGCAACTCAACGTCCGATTTTCGTATCATTAGTGCAGCTTTCGTATGAAAAAAATCATACATTCACGCCTACGCATGCTCAAAAAAAAAATACAAAACCATTCAACACATTACGTGACTTCTGACGTTGAATTTGGTCGTACAAAAATGTTCGTATTGTTAGTACGCTCTTCACTTTCGTCATGAGACTAGCATCCAACAGAAAATGGGCATTCTGTCGTCCAAAATTTGCATCGTGTACGAGGTTTTAGACCCCATACACACTATCCAACATTTGTTGTCAGATTTCCTTCAGATTTACCAAAACCATGAAGTGCAAGGGCCGGCCTGATTACATACAAATTGAAACTTCTAAGGTTTGACCTTATATTATATGGTTTTGGTAAATCTGAAGGAAAAAATCTACAGACAATTGGATAGTGTGTACCCAGGGAACAAACCTAAAAAAAGAAAACAAATACAGCCACCACATCTAAAAATATTGTGAAGCTGGGATATATTACATTTTGGTTCTTGGGTTTAAAACAGTGGTCTCCAAACTGCGGCCCGGGGGCCAAATGTGGCCCTTGGCTTTCCTTTATCCAGGCCTTGGGGCACTATTCCTCCCACTGATATGACACACTATTCTACCAACTGATATCAGCAATGGTGCACCATTTCTCCCACTGACACCAACAATGGGCCACTACTCCTCCCAAATACACCAACAATGGGCCACTATTTCTCCCAAAGACACCAACAATGGGCCATTATTCCTCCCAATGACACCAATGATGGGGCACTATACCTCCCAATGACACCAACAATGGGGCACTATTCCTCCCAATGATACCATTGATGGAGCACTATTCCTCCCAATGACACCAGCAATAGTGCATTATTCCTCCCAATGATACCAAGAATGGAGCATTATTCCTCCCAATTATATCATTGATGGAGCACTATTCCTCCCAATGACACCAATGATGGGGCACTATTCCTTCCCTTAATACCATATGTGGTGATGTGTACTCCTGCTGATGCTAGTACTTTGAATTTTATTTGTTGGGTGAGTGGAAACCAGTGAAGAGATTGGCAGAGAGGGGTGGAGGGCATTGAGTAGTTGGTAAGGTGGATAAGTCTTGCAGCAGCATTCATTATGGACTGAAGGGGGTGGTCCTGGATTTGGGGAAATAGCTCCAGAAGTTAGGAGAAACAGAAAGGTGAGAGAGGTGATATGGGAGTGTGACTTATATGGGGGGAAACATATTTGTTAATTCGGAAACATCCAAATTAACAAAAAAAGTTTCACACATTTTTCTGAAAACAAATTTTCGATAACCCGAAAATTACAACGAAAATCCGAGAGAACAAAAATCCGAAATCCATAAATGCGAAAGAACAAAAATCAGAAAATAAGAACGAAAATCCAAAAATTTGAAAGAACGAAAATCTCAAAGTAAGTACGAAAATTTGAAAGAATGAGAATCCGAAAATAAGAATGATAATTCAAAAATCTGAAAGAGCAAAAAAAGTATGGTTCATTTCTATTATAATTATTAAGTTTATTAACCCTTATTATAGTTTTTATTATTATTATTATTATTTATTATGTTTATTATTATTATTATTATTATTATTATTATTATTATTATTATTATTAATAATAACAATAATAATAATAATAATAAAAACTATAATACTATTTATAAACTATTAAATTATAGGTATTGTAATTTCCTATCAAATTTGGCTGCCAATTAGTGAACATAACGAATTTATCTGAATTTATGAATTTTCAAAATAACGAATACCAGATCTATACAAATGGAACGTATCCCTTTCCTCCTGCTGTCCTTTCCTGCTCTCCTTGTGCCTCTCCGCCAGGATCTCACTCCTCCTGGAGTGAGATCCTGGGGACTTCCTCAAGGCCCCTGACAGCCTTCAGTACTCCGTCTCCATTCTCTAACTTCCACCCAAACTCTCCTCCCAGACTGGGCTGCCCCTGGCTATTTGAGAAGGCCCCAGGTTGGGGATTGGTAAAGGCTTCCCAAATACCCAGCAGTTCCACCTCTTCTGTCCCACTCCCCTTTTCCAGAACTTTCTTAAAAACCAGGGAGGGGTCAACCAAAGAGTGTCACCACCTACAGTCACCAGCCACTCCCTGGACCACTCCCATGCCCAGAACAAAAACAAGCAGGCCTGACAACAGTCAAATATCCAAAAAGTAAGCCACTGCCTCCATCTATAACTGGTCTTTATAGTAAGGAGCTTTGGAGGGCATCAAGTAACAGCAAACAGCCAAGGAAAAATCCAAGGAGAAACCAAGCTCAACTTACCAACCAGCTTGAAACCAGCCAAATGAACCTGTCTAACAGTGTGCGTTAAAGCAGGGGATTGGTTACACACATTTGCAAATGCATGTGTAAGCTGACAACAGTCAAACCTGCCTAAATTTACCTACTCTAGCAAAAAATCCTAAATCAGCATCTACCTAACGTAGAGGGCGCTACACAACTTTGACACAACTTTGGATCGGTGCAACTTGGATATGACTTTGGCTTTGACCAGTGTTAATGGACAACTGTTGCATTGTATAGCATTCAGGTATGACTTTCATGCAACTTTTGAGTGTTAACATTAAAGTCCTTGGCCCTCAAGTTGCATGAAAGTCGGACCAAAGTAGTGCATGAACTAATTTGAAGTCACTGCAATTTTAAGTCACACAGATATGAATGGTTATCATTGGAAAACATGGGGAATGACTCGTCATGCTACTTTGATATCCAAGTGTGAATGGAGCCTTAAAACAAACTAAAGATGTCAATACTTACTTTTCCTCCAGGGATGGGATGTCGCCCCACCTGTGCTGACATCTTTACCTGGTGTTCTCCCAGATTCAATATCTTCGGGCATCTTGATTGCCTGCTCATAAACATTTTTGGGGGTGGGCTTTGAAATACATACAGTATATGTACAGTATGTAGCAGCAGCACAGTGGCTCAGTGGTTAACACTTCTGCCTTGCACTGGGGTCCCCCCATTTTGATTCCCATCCAGGACACTATATGCATAGAGTTTGGGTTTCCTCCCATACCTCCCGTCACCCATCCACCACCACCAGACACCCCGCACCCATCAGTGACCACCACCAGTCACCCATCAGTGACCACCACCAGTCACCCGTCACCCATCAGTGACCACCACCAGTCACCCATCAGTGACCACCACCAGACAGCCGTCACCCATCAGGGACCACCGCCAGTCACCCATCACCTATTAGTGACCACCGCCAGTCACCCGTCACCCATCAGTGACTACCGCCAAACACCCGCTACCCATCAGTGACTACCGCCAGACACCCGTCACCCATCAGTGACCACCGCCAGACACCCGTCACCCATCAGTGACCACCGCCAGACACCCGTCACCCATCAGTGACCACCGCCAGTCACCCATCGGTGACAATCGCCAGTCACCTGTCAGTGACCGTCACACCCATGAGTAAACATCACCTGTAAAAGTCTCACACATTTGGCATCGCCATACACGGGGGGGAGTAGTAGAATGTATTTTGGGGGGTCATTTTTGCTATGTACATGCTATGTGTTGGAAATATCTTATAGGCTCCTTTGCTGATAAGCTCCTAGAGGGCAAGGACTAATATGAATGATGCGGCATGTAAAACGCTGTGTAAATTGTGGGTGCAAAATAAATATCTGTAATAAATAAATACAGACTATGAGCACTTTTTCCAAGACAAGCAATGGCAAGAAGAATGCAGAGGGAAGGGGGATGTGTCAGCCTTTGCATTTCTCTTGCCGTTGCTTTATTTAGGAAAGTGTTCACAGCCAAGACAAGCTGCAGCTATAAATCTCCTTCATAGCTGTTGGATTGGTCGTGGCAGGAGGGGGGAGGTGGTGGGGAGAGGGGAGGGGATCAAGTCAGTACTCATAGCTAGGGTTAGAAAGAACTTAGGAACATGGGACAACGTTCTCCATGTAGTTTTTCTCATAGGGGGCAGAATTGTAAAAAATGATAATGATAGAACTTCTTTAAAACTCTAACTGAGAAAACTGGAGATTTCATTCTTGTTGAGATACACGTCATATAACTTGTCACCACCCCATAAAATATTGTCCTGGTAAATGGGGATGAAGCCAACTAATTGTAGGTGGTTTATGAAAGTTTTTATAGCAGCCATTTTATTGGGCTCTTCAGAGACGTTCTTTAATGCGTTGCATTATCTACAGATATTAAAACATCTCAAAGATGTGACGGTGGTGCGACACGTGGAGCTACACAGCAGTGGATTAATCAGAGGGGCTCCCGAGAAGACATCTCCTTTCCAGAATGATCCACGCACCACGAGGGGGGCTGTTTTATAATGGCGGAGACCCTCCTGGTTTGCCAGCTGTTCATAACCTAGAAGCATGTTGTTCTCATTTAAGAAGCATTTGGATCATCACCAAAACATAACAAGTTTCTTTGTCCACATTCAGTTTGCAGGAAAGGAAATATTGATAATGAGGAACTGTGGGTATTGAAGTTGTAGTGGTGAAAAGAGTAATGGGGGCCTTCTATTTACTATATAGTAGGGAAAGTGTGCCCAGGATACGGGGGAATAAAGGGCAATTATTGTTCAGTGACCAAGCCCATCCTGATTCTTATTGTCCTGCACCCTAATTAATGCCTATAGTATTAATGCTCCTAACTGTGTGCTGATGCCATCAACTATTCCTCTGCAGCCTCCATAGTGATATACAGCTGTTTATCTCCTTTAGGATCCCACAGTCTCATCTTAGGGCCCAATCACACTAAACCACTTAAATACCGGATACTTTTACCCCCTTCCTGTCCAGGTCAATTTGGAACGACAATTACTCAATCATGCAACACTGTACCCGGATTACATTTTTAACATTCTTTTCCACTCAAATAGAGCTTCTTTTGGTGGTGTTTATCCACTGCTGGGTTAATTTTTTGCTAAAAAAACAAAAAAACAAAACAAAAAAAAAAACAAAACGCATTTTTCTTTGTTTCTGTTATAACATTTTATAAACAAATAATCTTCATAAATTTAGGCTAAAATGTATACTGCTACATTTCTTTGCTAAAAATAACCCAAGTCAGTGTATATTAGGGTACTTTCACACTGAGACGGGAGGGCGGTAGCGGTAAATCCCCGCTAGTGTCTAAGGCGTCACTATGCAGGGGGGTGCACATCGCTTTTAACCCCCCCACAAGGGGTTACAACGGGGTTAAAAGTGCCAGCGTGCCGCACTACCGAGGCGGCGTGTAGCCGCTTCGGAAGCGCTGCCCATTGTTTTCAATGGGCAGGGGCGGTGGAGGTGCGGTATATCACCGCAACACCCCAAAGATGCGGCTTGCAGGACTTTTTGCAACATCCTGCAAACGCACCGCCCCAGTGTGAAAGCACTCGTGGATTGGGGGGATTTTTTAGGCGCTTTACAGGCTCTATTTTTAGCTAAATAGCGCCTCAGTGTGTGAAAGTAGCGTTATTTAGTCTGTAGGAAAGCTACATAGTACATAAACTAGGGTTGCACCGATACTGATACCGGTATCTGTGCCAATACTGGGCGTTTTCGCGAGTATCGGTACACGCGAAAATGCCCTGAAACCAGAAACCGATACCGGAAGTGACATCGCCTTCTCTCCTCTGTCTTCCTCTGGTCCCTGCCTCCACCTCCCCTCTAGCGTGTGTTATAGATGGAGGAGGGGGCTGTGTCGGTGTGAGGAGATTCCGCGGGGCCGGTGTGAGGAGGAGGTGGAGGGTCAGTGTGTGTGGAGGGAGGGGGCAGAGTCAGTGACGGTAAGGTATGCCGCTGTGACGAGCTCTGCTCCCTCTGAGGCAAGGACACACCGGGCATGGAAAGTTTTGTGGAGTGCAGAGTGGAGCCGGGCCCAGGATGCTGGTGAAGGAATAACAGACCTGTATGCTGCCAACAGTGGACGAGATGAGCACACTGCAACCTTCAGTGTATTTGTGTGTGAGGCTTGGCTACAGCCTGACAGGCTCTGCGTGTCAGACCCATTTATTGCCTGTAAGGGGGTCCCCTGCCCTCTGCTTCTCCACGTCTGATATATATATATAGAGGAGGACTCCTCCATACACTGCCAGGACTGCGTGTATGGATCTCCCATGTCTTGCAGAGGGGGCATGGGATCTGCCCTGCCTTGCAAAGGGCACATGGGATCTCCCATGCCTTGCAGAGGGGACATTGGATCTTCCATGCCTTGCAGAGAGGACATGGGATCTTCAATGCCTTGCAGAGGAGGCATGGGATCTCCCATGCCTTGCAGAGGGGGCATGGGATCGTCCATGCCTTGCAGAGGGGGCATGGGATCTTCCATGCCTTGCAGAGGGGGCATGGGATCTCCAATGCCTTGCAGAGGGGGCATGGGATCTCCCATGCCTTGCAGAGGGGACATGGGATCTTCCATGCCTTGCAGAGGAGGCATGGGATCTCCCATGCTTGCAGAGGGGGCATGGGATCTCCAATGCCTTGCAGAGGGGACATGGGATCTTCCATGCCTTGCAGAGGGGACATGGGATCGTCCATGCCTTGCAGAGGGGGCATGGGATCTCCCATGCCTTGCAGAGGGGGCATGGGATCTCCCATGCCTTGCAGAGGGGACATTGGATCTTCCATGCCTCACAGAGGGGACATGGGATCTTCCATGCCTTGCAGAGGGGGCATGGGATCTTCCATGCCTTGCAGAGGGGGGCATGGGATCTTCCATGCCTTGCAGAGGGGAAGCCTCTTCTCTGGTGGATGCAATCCCCGCCTCCTTCTCCCCTCCAGGCAAACTGTCACTTCTGTCTGTTGCTTCCTCCTTCCCTCCACCAGCTGTCACCTCTACCCCCATGTCTCCCAATGACCCTTCCATTCCCATTCTCTTCCCTCCCAACTCTCCCACCCCACAATCCCTACTCCCACCCTGCCCCCGCCCCAGCCTCACTGAAATCCCTACCCCCACCACCCCTCTACTTATTCTACCTAGGTGATAGGTATCGGTAATTGGTATCGGCGAGTGCACGGTGTTAAAAAAATTGTATCGTTGCATCCCTGACACAAACTAAGGTATATATATATATATATATGAAACTCAATCAATCCTGATGTACTGACAGCCTCTAATTTCATCTCATTTCATTGAGGCCCGAAAATGCCAGTGCATTACAAATATCCCACAAATGACCCCTTTTTGGAAAGTAAACAGTCTGAGGTATTCGGTAAGAGGCATGGCGAGTTTATTGAAGTTGTAATTTTTTGTCACAATTTTTTGGAAAATGAAGAAATTAAAAAAAAGGTTCACAATTTTTTTTTCTTTTTGAATATTGTCACCAGTTCAGGTACATTGCATGCCATCATATAACTGGTATGGCGGTGATCAGGAACACTGACTGGTGACAGTATGGAAAAAAAACAAAAACATTTTCAACTTTTTAAGGCTGGGTTCACACTATTGCGTCTGTTTTTCTGCATTCAATTCACATGTCAGGAGATTGTGACTGGCTCTCAATGGAGCCGGTTCACACATCTCTGGAGCTGCTCTGGTGTGAATTGCACAGGGGTCATGTGCGTCTTATGGTCCATTTCAGGTCGGAATTCAGCCATAAATTCAAACTGAAATCAGACCGGAAACGGTGAACAGGGAAGCACCGGACCCCTGCTGTAAACCGCTTTGTACTGCAGTGTGAACCCAGCCTAAAACATTTTTTTTCGGGTTTTTTTACCATTTTTTTTTTTTTACATTCTGCAACCAGAGTATTACAAGATTCTTATAGTATATTCATTCTTTGGTTTATTTTGGCTTTCTTGGTGGTACATTATTTCACTTCCTTTCATCTCCCTTCACTTTCCTTTTCCTTGCAGCTGGGCTTTACTTTTGCCATTAGCCGCATACCTACTTTAGTCCAACCATGAGCATGGGTTACTTTGCACATTATGGATTTATGCCTATATTATATTTTTCACAGTGGTCCTACATGGTTGGTTCATTCACTTTCCTTATCGCTCACAAGGATTAATTCATGGATAAATATCCACTTTGGATGCTGTTTTGTGTTGGCTGTTGTCGCTGAGTGCACCACTACAGTTCCTGGAAATGATGTCCCCGGGTGGCTCACCACCCTCAGTACCATACCATATACACCACACAAATGTTTTGTAAGTAATATGTAGGGGGAGTCCCTTTACCCAATCCCTTTTCTGTTGTTATTTTGTAAATACGCCAGATCATTTAGGAATTCATATCTTTCATTATAGATATATACCGCGTGCTTGCTCCCGAAACGCGTCAAGCTACCAGATGGCATGTCTTATATTAATCATACATTGATAAGACTTTTTATGGAATTCGTCTATGGAATATGTACTTGCAGGATTTTATATGTATTTCTCGCAATTATGCTAATGTTACTTGTACTAATAACGACAGGGATTAGAGAGGCCATAGGTCATATAGGTATTATCTTGTAATATATGTATGTGTATGAATTTTATTGGATTATGTATCATTATCATGCAAAATTGTTTCGGATATACATTAATATTAAGAACATACATATATGCGTATGAATCAATAAACATTATTTTATCTACCAATTTATTTATTTGCAAACGCGTGTGCTTCATGTAAAGTCCCATTTCTTTCTCCCCTTCTTCAAGATTACTATAATACTCTGGGGATGTGATCAGGATTTTTTCTTTTTACACATTATGATAGCTTATAACAGTGATAATCACTGTTATAAGCAGCCATTTTTTATGAATGAAATCCATTCATCCAGTGTGTACTATTGTGATTATCTGTGATTGGCCACAGCTAATCACATGGTACGGATGGGCTGTGATTGGCACTGTTTGTACTATGAGATCATTGTAACCAATCACAGAGATGAACACAATAGTACACAATGAATAGCTATGAATGGAAGCCATTTATTATGTACAATTGCCATGTGATTGGTCACAGCAATCACAAGGTACCGGCAGCAGCCCGGTACACTGATCTGTCAAATCCCTGTGAACAAAAAAAGTGAACCATGAAATCACAGCACACAAAAAACTTGTGTACCGAATAGGATCGACCTCAAAGGATGAAGGGCCTGCATCCCTGAACCCCCCGGGATGCAAGGCTCCTTACTGAGGCAAGCGGGGCCGGCTCTACCACTAGGCAGAGTAGGCGGCCGCCTAGGGTGCCACTGCCGCCCAGGGCGCCCGGCCGCTGTTGATCTGTCACTGGTCTGCATCGATCACTCCTGTCACTGGAGAGCCACGGCTGGCAGCACACCAGGCTGCTAAAATGAGGTGGGTCCAGGGGCAAAGGTGCAGGCCTGTGGACCACGGCTAAAGAAATGGGTAGAGAGGTGCTGCAAAAATCTGCACCTCCACCACCTCCATTGTATACATAGACAGAGCAAAGGGGGTGGAGTCAGGGGTGGAGCCAAAGGGGACTGCAAAATGAGGTTTCGTCCAGGGTGTCAGAAATCCTTGCACCAGCCCTGGAGGCAAGGTATGCTTAGTCTACCTAGGCTGAAGCCAGGAGGACCTTGCTACTTAGGGACCTGCCTAGGATCACGCTGCAGAGTGGCTCGTGGTCCTAGGAGGATGTCATAAGATGTCCACCCAGGATAACATTATTCCCACTGTGCCATCATTTGCCTATAGGCTGGGCAGGAGGTGGTTAAACATTCCATTGCTGTGCATCAATGCACATGTGTTAGAGTGAGTTATGGCACACATCAATGTGAATTGCGTTATGGTAGCCTGTTCCTTATAAATGGGCTGCCAATGCACCACACACTCCCATAACTCCCATTCCCCCCCTGGGCACCCCTGCCATGTTTTCCCCGCTCAGCGGACCCAGGACTGGCATGTTGGATGCTGCTGGGTAGAGGGGAGGGAGATCACCAAATGTCTGTTGAATGATTTCCCCTTCCTGCTAATGACCATAGGCCTCATGCACACTGGACATTTAAAAAAAACATTCTAAAAACGTATATAGCTTTGCAGTGAGTTCTTCATCTTTTTTTTAAGCGTTTTTGAGCAATAGCAATTTTTCTTTTTATTTCAATGAACCAAAAATGCCCAAAAACGTTGGTGAGCCACCTTTTTTGAGCAGTTTTTTTTTTTTCCTTAATGGATCTAAAATGTCCAAAAATGTTAGTGAGTGGCGTTTTTGTGTGTTTTTGACCATTTTTATGGCTGAAAAACTTCTCTCAGAACCCTCTGGTCTTGGGGCTTTTTTACAGCTCAAAAACGTCTAAGCGAAAAGCAGTTGATAACAGCCTATGTGTGTATGAACACACAAGATAACATGATGGGGAGTTTATTGACTGTAGGAAAAAATGTCTGCAGCCAAAAACAGCAGCTGTAAAAATGTCCAAAAACATCCTGTGTGCACGAGGCCTTAAGCAACGTATAAAATGTCACTTCCGGGTCCTGGTGTCATTTTCCTCAGCCAGTATGGCTTGGGAAGGAGCTAATGGAATACAGTCTGCAGTCCAACAGTTTCATTGGAGGACAGGTGAGACATCAGGGATCTTTTAGGCCCACCTTGTGTATTGTACTTGGTTCTTCTTTATTTTCTATTTATGCACATATTTATCACTTACACTATGGTTTATTATTTTCACTCACAGAGACGGAGGGTGCAGGTTTTACGGGGTCTGTCCTGATGTCAGGTTGAGGATCTGTGGCCTTCGGGTTTTTTCCTTTCCCCAGTCTCTCTTCAGGAGAGACCACACCATGTACTTGGAAGACCAGCTTCAGTAGGTCCCTAAGTAGCAGGGTCCACCTGGCTTCAGCCAAGGTAGACTAAAGCCTCGTACACACGGGACGACGATCGTATACAACAGGTCGTACTGACGACCGTTGTATGCGAAATCGATCGTTCGTATGCACGATTAGAACAGCCAACATACGACGGTCGTACAAGGGGAGTTGTATGAGCATTATATATAAAAAAAAAAAACCATCATTAGGGGAAGCCCAAAGAAATTTTATTATTGATTTGTTGAACTTTGCAACCAAGAGAAATTACTTTTGGTATAGAGGTGAGTTCTTCCTCCAAGAGAGAGGCGTGGCTATGGGGGCAAAATTTGCCCCCAGCGTATCGGTGCGGAGAGAGAACCTCCTTCTTGAGTGGAGATATGGTTTTCATTAAAGAGAACCAACGTTTCAAGTTGTTTAGTTATTATTTTAAAGAAACCCGAAGGGGATTACTACCAAAAAAAAAAAATATATATTACGAGTATGTTGAGGGGAACATGCTGGCAGCATACAACCGACAAGATTAGCACGTATGCTTGCTAGCTAAAGCGTATGTTGCCAGCAGTCATGCTGGACAACATATGCTAGCAGCAGGGCACACATGCTCCGAAATCAGATGGAACCGACTTCGGTCCA
>BLSH010551091.1:278464-292768 GCA_018402905.1 Glandirana rugosa | reverse complement strand
TACTTCACGGTGGTTAGCTTATTAAGTCCATGAGAATGGCCTTGTGGAAACAAATGGATAGAGATCCGTTTACTTGCCTAGAGATAGGTAAACAAAGGTGTTCCGGTAAGAGTACCTGAATTATTCGATTGGTGGCACTTCATCTATCTACTTCTCCTTTTCACCTGGTGGAGGAAGTTATTCAGCTAACATCAGTTGTTGACAAGCTTTATATGAACAGTGTTTTCTGGACTTATTGTGGAATTTTTGTGTCAACATAACACATTAAGTTCTTTCCTCATCTTTGCGCAATTCTTTTTAATTTATTATGAGTTGTATGAGCAGACTAGAAAACTTGGTCGTACCAACAAGCGCTCATACGACCGTTGTATCGTGTGTACAGAGCAGTTGGTACAACAAGTTGTATTGTGCAAAACACGCATGCTCAGAAGTTAGGAACGGCCGGATGCTAATTACATGCACCTGAACGTTCTTTCTGTGGTCGTACGATCGTGTAGTACAGTCAGTATGCAATTTACATTAACCAACATACGATTTGAGACGATCGTAAGTACAATAATCGTCCCATGTGTACGAGGCTTAAGACTTCATGTAAACTAGCCTACATTTACAGAGGGCGTAGGAACATGGCATGTTTTTATCGTGGTTTTGCAGTGTTTTGCGGTTTCCCACGGCCAAAATGTTCCTGTCCTGTTCAGGAGAGGGAGATTTTACCTCACCAAAATGTGGAAGCTCCTGAACTCTGCTAAAAGCCTATGTGTGCATGGATACATAGGCTTTTATGGAGTTGAGTTTAGGAGCTTTGGAAAAAACCTCAAGTTTAGGCGCTGTAGTGTAGACTAGTGTACATGAAGCCTAATGCCCCGTACACACGGGACGACGATCGCATTCAACAGGTGGTACTCACGACCGTTGTATGCGATATTGATCGTTCGTATGCGCGATTTGAACAGTCGAACATACGACGGTCGTACAAGGGAGTTGTATGAGCAGACTAGAAAACTTGGTCGTACCAACAAGCGCTCATACGACCGTTGTATCGTGTGTACAGAGCAGTTGGTACAACAAGTTGTATTGTGCAAAACACGCATGCTCAGAAGTCAGGAATGGCCGGATGCTAATTACATGCACCTGAACGTTCTTTCCCCGGACGTACGATCGTGTAGTGCAGTCAGTATGCTACATACAACAGCCAACATACAATTCAACACGGTCGTACGTGCGATTGTCATCCCGTGTGTATGAGGCTTAAGAGTACCTTGCCTTGGTCAGGAGCCTCGGAGGAGTTCAGGGGTGCAGGCCCTTCCTCTTCTGAGGTTGGTCCTATTCTGTACCCTCATGGAGTTTTTTGTGTGCTGCATGATTTACTTTTTTTCTTCTCAGGGATCTGACCAGCACCGCAGGGGAGCTCCATGAAAATAAATAAAATAAATAATTTTATTAGGTTATCATTTATATAGAAAAAAAACACACATTTTAATAAACCTGACTACACATGAAAAATGTTTATCTCTTGATCTCCTCCATCCCCAGACTCGCTCTTTATTATCCAAAACACACAATGAATTTTTCCTTCACAGTCATAAACCCTGCGAATTCCACATTCAGTTCTAACTAACTGTGACTCAATAATATCTTCAATTATTAAACAGCATAATATTTAATTACAAAATTGCAGAATGAAGCATCTCATGTAAGGTTTAATCATGTTTATAATCAAGAATCGGAGTCAAATGTTTGTATCACTCGAGTTTTAATTAGAATTTAGAATCCATTGTCTCTTGTATGGGTCTATTAATGTTCAGTTCGTTTTTTTACAGCAGAAATCTATTATGTAATTTCCCAATAGCTACTGATACAACACCGCAACGGAAATATCCCAAACAGCCAATGAACAAATTCAATCTGTAAATTACCTACTGGCCTTTGAAAAAAGTCAGTTTTGCTGAATGAAGAAAGTTGAGTGTATCCATGGTTGTTTCTAAAAAGAAAAAAAGTCAACAGTATAAGGATAGAGAGTGATAGGTGTCCCAGAAGCCGCACATCAAGTCAAAGCTTGCGGTGTGAATGGCAGTCTCAGCCTGGACCACCGCTAAGCCATGCCCCCAACACGTTTCACTCCGCCCACTGGAGCTTACTCATGGGGGTCATATCAAAAATATAAGGGCTCATGTACACTACAGTTTCTAAACTTGGGTTTAGGAGCTTTTGGCGTTTTTTTGCCAAAGCTCCTAAACTCAACTCCATAAAAGCCTATGGGGTCAAACCACCAACGTTTACCACATCCGATAACACGGTCACGTGACTAATTTGCATAAATGATTGCATGCTGTAAATAAAGTCCAATTCACAAAAAAAAATTAATGAAGTTACCAGAACTCAGTCCTTTGAGTGTCTGTGAGTGTGCTGGAAAAACAAGTCCGTTCCATCGAGGCCCCATCTCGCAACTTACAGGACTAAGGGCCGGTTCACATTGGAGCGGCGCGACTTCGCGGCCCGTTCACATCTAGGCGAATTGTCAGGCGACTTGAGTCGCCTGACAATTCGCCTCAATGCTGTGCAATGGAACCGTTCTAATAGGAGCGAATCGCTTCGCTCCGCCTTAGAAAAATGGTCCCTGCACTATTTTCAGGGCGATCTCAGGCGGCTTGCATTGACTTCTATGATAGAAGTCTCCTCGCAAGCCGCCTGAGATCGCCTGGAGCGCCGCATCGCGCCGCTTCGCGCCGCTCCAGTGTGAACCGGCCCTTAAAGGATCTGCTACTGATAGCTTGGTGCCAGATACCACAGCACACCTTCAGAGGTCTAGTGGTGTCCATGTCTCATTGGGTCAGGGCTGTTTTGGCAGGACCTAATTAGTATAAGGTGGGTCATCATAATGTTTATAGCTTGTTGGTATATATCTTTTAACCACTTGCCGACCGCAGTCTGACAGCGACAAGGTTGCTCGCTATCTCAAACCGTCGTCATCTGACGGCGGCCGCGATAACTAGTATTCTGAGCGCGCGGGCCGCCAGAGGCGCGCTCGCGCGCACACTGTGTTGGGGGGGAGCCAGGGAGCAGGTAGGGTGGGCTCAATCGCCGCCCGCTACCCGCGATGGCCCCCCCCACAGTGAGGGAATGGAGGTCCGTGTATGTAAACACAGATCTCCGTTCTCATAGAAGGGGAAGGGCTGTGATCACAGACTTCCTGTATATGGAAGCCGTGATCACTCCCCTCCCCCTGCCAGCCCAGCCCCCATACAGTTAGAACACACTGAGGGAACACAGTTAACCCTTAGAGCGCCCCCTCCAGGTTAACCCCTTCCCTGCCAATGGCATTTATACAGTAAGCAATGCATTTTTATAGCACTGATCGCTGTATAAATGGCAATGGTCCCAAAAAAGTGTCAAAATGGTCCGAAATGTCCGCCGCAATATTGCAGTACTGCTAAAAAATCGCAGATCGCCACCATTACTAGTAAAAAATAAAAAAAAATTAAAAACCCCAGAAATGAATTCTCATCATCTGTAAACGTGGCAACTTTTGCGCAAACCAATCAATAAACGCCGATTGCAATTTTTTTAACCAAAAATATTAGGAAGAATATAAATCGGCCAAAACCGATGAAAAAAATGTTTTTTTATATTTTTTTTTTTTACATAGTTACATAGTCAGTGAGGCTGGAAAAAGACACAAGTCCATCAAGTCCAACCCATGTGTGTGTTTTTTTTATGTCAGTAATACGTTTTATATCCCCCAATGTTGTGGTCCCTTAGGTGTGCATCTAATAGTTTTTTAAAATTATCTATACTACCAGCAGAAACCACTGTTTCTGGAAGCGAATTCCACATTCGCACTACTCTTACCGTAAAGAAACCCCTACGCATCTTAAGGTTAAAACGTCTTTCTTTCATTCTTAGTGAATGGCCGCGTGTCTTCTTGTTTTACCTTGCGCTGAATAGTTTTGCCCCTATAGCGGGGTCACCAGTACAGTATTTGTACATTGAAATCATATCCCCTCTCAAGCGTCTTTTCTCCAGAGAGAACAGGTCCTCTAATCCCTTAACTAGCTTTGTTGCCCTTCTCTGAACCCTTTCCAATACCAGGACGTCCTTCTTGAGGACCGGTGCTCAGAACTGGACGGCATACTCCAGGTGCGGCCTCACTAGGGACTTGTACAATGAGAGAATTATTGATTTATCCCTGAAGTTAATCCCTTTTTTGATGCATGCCAACACTTTGTTAGCTTTGCTTGCAGCAGCTTGGCATTGCATGCCACTGCTGAGCCTGTTCTCCACTAGGACCCCTAGGTCTTTTTCCATCCTTGATTCCCCCAGGGGTTCTCCCCCTAGTGAGTAATTTGCATTCAGGTTCTTGGTACCCAAATGCATTATCTTACATTTTTCTACGTTAAATCTCATTTGCCACTTGTCTGCCCACCCCATTCATTTATTTAGATCTTCTTGCAGTGTTTCCACATCCTGCGGAGAATTTATTGCTCTGCTTAGCTTGGTATCATCTGCAAATATTGAGATTGAGCTCTTCACCCCGTTCTCCAAATCATTTATGAATAAATTGAATAGGATTGGTTCCAGGACAGAACCCTGGGGAACCCCACTTTCTACCCCAGACCATTCTGAGTATTCCCCATTTATCACCACCCTCTGGACTCGCCCCTGTAGCCAGTTTTCTATCCAGGTGCTCACCCCTTGATCCATGTTGAGGGACCTTAGCTTGTACAGTAAACGTCTATGGGGAACTGTATTAAATGCCTTTGCAAAATCCAGATACACCATGTCTACAGGCCTTCCCTTATCTAGATGGTCGCTCACCTCCTCATAGAAGGTTAATAGATTGGTTTGGCAAGAACAATTTTTCCTGAAACCATGTTGATTACTGCTAATGATACCGTTCTCGTTACAATAGTCTTGTATATATTCCCTTATTATTCCCTCCAAGAGCTTGCATATTATTGATGTTAAGCTAACTGGTCTATAATTCCCGGGTAGATGTCTTGGTCCTTTTTTATATATTGGCACCACATTGGCTTTCTTCCAATCAGCTGGTATCATACCAGTCAGAAAACTGCTCTTAAAGATTAGGTACAAGGGTCTGGCAATAACTTGGCTAAGTTCCCTAAGGACCCTCGGGTGCAAGCCACCTGGGCCTGGTGACTTATTGGTGTTCAGTTTATCCAGCCTATTCCTGATTTTATCCTCAGTCAGCCATGAGGGTGTTTCATGTGACTTGTCTTGAGGACCAGCATTTTGGTTCTGTATAATTGAGCCCCCCATTTCCTTTGTGAATACCGAGGAGAAAAATGAGTTTAACACCATTGCCATTTCTCCATCCTCTGTAACCCGGTTACCCGCGTCATTCCTTACTGGGCCAATATGATCTGACCTCCCTCTCTTACCATTTATATACTTAAAGCATTTCTTGGGATTCCTTTTGCTCTCCTCAGCTATGTGTCTTTCATGTTCAATCTTAGCTGCTCTGATTGCAACTTTGCATTCCTTATTGCGTGTTTTATAGATATGAAAGTCTGACTGAGACCCCTCCGCCTTGTATTTTTCGAAGGCCTTCTTTTTTGCTTTTATGTGTGCCTTAATGTCGGCATTAAGCCATCCTGGTCTTTGATTAGCTGTTTTAAATTTATTTCCTGCTGGGATACACTGGCTAATACCTTTGTTTAGTGTGTTCTTGAAGCATTCCCGTTTTTCCTCTGTATTCATTGTCCCTAGAGTTTTATCCCAGTTAACATCTTCCAGCAATGAGCGTAGTTTCTGGAAGTTGGCTCTTTTAAAATTCAGTGTCTTCATATTCCCCTTAGGTTTCCTAGATGTGTAATTTATACTAAAGATAATTGATCGCTATTACCTAGATTGCCCCTTACTTCCACGTCTGTGATCAGATCTGTGTTATTGGTAATCAGAAGGTCCAATAATGCTTTTCCTCTTGTTGGTGCATTTACCATCTGACCCATGAAATTATCCTGCAGGACATTTAGGAAATGGCGAGACTTAGCTGAACGTGCAGTATCTTCCGCCCAGTCAATATCTGGGTAATTAAAATCCCCCATTATAATAACATTTCCCATCCTTGCCGCTATTCCAACTTGTGATAGGAGGTCCGCCTCCCCCTCCTCCCTCTGATTAGGGGGTCTATAGCCTATTCCCAGTATTACTTTCCCCTTGGTATCTTCCCTTTGTAACTCTACCCATAATGATTCAACCTCCCCCCCACAACCACTATTTATGTCATCTCTCACATTAATTTGTATGTCATTTTTTATGTACAGGCATACCCCTCCTCCTTTTTTGACCTCCCTATCCCTGCGATATAGGGAATACCCCTGAATGGCAAAATCTAATTTCTCCTCATACAGTAGCAGCTCCAGTTCTCCCATCTTGTCTGCCAGACTCCTGGCATTGGTGAGCAAGCCACGTAGTTTTGTCCGGATACCTACTGCTTCCTTGTTGGGTAATCCTTGTTTGCATATAGGATTTGTTATCCTACTTGCCACGTGTTTAGATTCCTTAATCGGCCTATCACTCCTCCCCCCAATACTCTGTTCCACACTGGCTATTTCTAAGTCTGGACCCTCCCCCCCGTTGCCTAGGTTAAAAGCCCCTCTAACTTTTTGACCATCCTAATTCCCAGCTGGTCTGCACCTTCCCCATTCAGGTGCAGCCCATCCTTCCTATAGAGCTCGTAACCGATTGAGAAATCGGCCCAGTTCTCCAGGAACCCAAAGCCCTCCTTTCTACACCAGCTCCTCAGCCACTTGTTAACTTCCCTAATCTCCCGCTGCCTCTCTGGTGTGGCTCGAGGTACCGGTAGTATTTCTGGTAGTATTTTTGGATTTGTATTTTAGCAAAAAGTAAGAAATATAGATTTTTTTGCAAAATTGTCGCTATTTTTTTATTTATAGTGGCGATCAGAAATGACACAGAGGGGATCAAATACCACCAAAAGAAAGCTCTATTTGTGGGAAAAAAAGCATGCAAATTTTGTTTGGGTACAGTGTCGCACGACCGCGCAATTGTCAGTTAAAGCGATGCAGTGCCGAATCGCAAAAAGTGCTCTGGTCCTAAAGTGGGAAATCCTTCCGGGACTGAAGTGGTTAATAAATGGATTACGGTAAATTATATTTTATTGGTATTCTTGACCAGAGAACCATTTCCATGTATTTGGGGGGACCTTTGGAGGGGTCTGTGTGTAGGTTTTTTTTTTTTTTCAAAAAGAAGCTGGCAATGAACTGACATTTGCTGGCAAAGTTAACTATATACTTTTTTTTCTTGGTAAGGCTAAATTTAAATGTGTGGTTGGGTGGCAATAAAAACGTTATATGAGCTATATTTGAACAGGGGTGTTGACATGCCACAATCGCAATGCTTTGCTTCAAAACTATCCAACATATCCCCATTTAAGAAAATGGGGAAGCATTGCAAATGCCCATCAATTGAATGCAATGCATGCAGTTGTAGCACAGTTGTTTAGCAAAAATGGGGTTAACGCTGATGTAAACCTCAGAGATGAAATATGAGCAAAGCATATTTCTGTATAGTGTGTACTTGTCTCAATCCAGAGCACTAAGGGGTTGATTTACTAAAGCTGGAGAGTGCAAAAAACGGTGCAGCTGTGCATGCTAGCCAATCAGCTTCTAACCTCATCTTGTTCAATCAAGTTTTGAAAATAAAACCTTGAAGGGGATTGGTTTCTGTGTGGCGCTGCACCAAATTTTGCACTTTCAAGCTTTAGTAAATCAACCCCTAAATGTCATTTCTAACTGCTGCTTCTGCTATAAGCATGAGTCACTTCTGCCAAGTTTTCCTGACACCAAGAGAAAAATGGTTACAGGGTAGGGCACAGTATGTGATTGACAGCCTCAGCTCTGTTCCTGTGTGTTGCGTCCTTTCCATCCAATCAGCTCTCAGAGCTCTCCTCACTGATATAACTTCAGCTCCCCGCCCCCTGCTTTTCAGAGCTGAGAGATTCTGTGTAAATTCTGCACTTTGAATGGATGTAGGGGACAGACAGCTGCAGATAAACAGGTACAACTTATGTAGGAGGATTTGTTTCATCTCTGTGTATCACCTGGGGCCAGTCACTTCACTGGGTATGTGTAAGGGTGTACAACTACTTTAAAACTAGTGGGGAGTAGGTATCAAATCGCCTCCCCACTGCCTGTCAATCACCTCTGAAAAGCGTTCTGCATGTGGATTCCTTTTCTGAGAAGCAGTGGGTTTAGATGCACATCTACACCTAGTCTAAATTTCACGTTTGCTATAGCACATCCTACAGCAAGAATGATGTGCACTGGTGTGCAGTCATGTTGGAACAGGAAGGGGCCATCCTCAAACTGATCCCACAAGTTGGGAGCATGAAATTGTCCAAAATCTCTTGGTATGCTGACGCCTTAAGAGTTCCCTTCACTGGAACTAAGGGGCCAAGCCCAACCCCTGAAAAACATCCCCACACCATAATCCCCCCTCCACCAAATGACCAGTGCACAAAGCCAGGTCCATAAAGACATGGATGAGCGAGTTTGGGGTAGAGGAACTTGACTGGCCTGCACAAAGTCCTGATCTCAACCCCATAGAACACCTTTGGGATGAATTAGAGCGGAGACTGTGAGCCAGGCCTTCTCGTCCAACATCAGTGCCTGACCTCACAAATGCACTTCTGGAAGAATGGTCAAACATTCCCATAGACACTCCTAAACCTTGTGGACAGTCTTTCCAGAAGAGTTGAAGCTGTTATAGCTGCAAAGGGTGGGCCAACTCAATATTGAACCCTACGGAGTAAGACGCTGGGATGCCATTAAAGTTCATGTGTGTGTAAAGGCAGGTGTCCCAATACTTTTGGTAATATAGTGTATGTTAAATGCACAATATATTCTTATGGAAAGATTTTTGTTGAGATAAATGGTCTGGCGGCGGGGGTCTCTTTAATTATTAGCCTTTCATTGAATATGCTTTTGATTATGTTTTCAGTCCTCATAAATCAACAACAACAAAAAATCCCCACCTATCCATTCATCTAATGTGTGAATGTGACATACCTCTTCATGCTTGTAAGCGCAGAAAGTTTTGATTTTGTATCTCTGCCGCTTACACTCTTTAAATCACTTTGTATTTATCAAAGCTCTACATTCCATCTCCTCGTCTCTAGATCATATGATTGTTTTGGCAAATGATAGACGCTGAGTTTGGCGCCCGAAGCTGTCAATTACATAAGTGACATATGAAAAGGAGGCCTTCTCCTTAAGAAGAGATTTAAGGAAAAAATAAATAATTGTCTGTCAGGTGGGAGGTGGAGGGAGAAGAAAAAAAATGAAATATGTCATTTGCTGTTTCTTAAATGGAAGCGTTAAGAAATAGCGGCCGGGCCTGGGCAACGTACCCAGAGGGGCTGGACGCATACCGCAAGTCGCTAGCACTGCTTAGGAGATAATGCATGTGCTGTTTGGATGCAAGTAATGTGTTTTTTCCCCCTCTCTATCTGGAAGGAATGAATCAAATATGAGAAAAGCTAGGACATGATTTTCGACCCATTGCCTTTGATTAAGTGCCTTAACATGTGGGTCCTGAGACTTGCAATAATACTAATGGAGCATAAAGCACTATAAAAAGACTAGGCCTTCTTATCTCATCGGAATGCTTGGGTAGCAGCAAAACTCCGGAGTGTAACACATCCTCTTGTTCGCTCGGGATATATATGGTGATACGGTGGATGGGGATATTCAGCAAGGGTTTCAATGAGACAGAAACGTATCAGATGTTCCAATGAATGCCTGGAGCAACGCAGCTTAAGGGCTTGTGTCTTTATTGAAATTCAAACAGCTTCTGATATCACTGTTACGCAAAGTGGAACGCCATCCAAAACTTTTTCTTTTTAATGTCTGAATATATCTAGTAGTGGTTAGTCACATTCAACTGGACTTGTTTGTAATATTGAGGATGGTTCTCCAAGCCAATTGAGTGTCAAGAAGATACCCCGTCATTTATATCCTGAGACCAGCCTTTCTCAACGCTTTTACCTCAAAGGAACGCCTGCAATAATTTTCAGGTCTTGGAGAACCCCAGCTAAGATTAGCCCATTGGTGGTCATTGGGAAAATGTCCCTTACACTGGTGGTGGTCAGTAGGAAGAATGCCCCCCTTTAAGTGGTGTTCAGAATGCCACCTTTACAGTCATGCCTGTTTCTGCCTATGGGCGTCCGCAGGTAGGGGCAAGGGGGGGAATCAGGGATCGCAAGGTGTCCGCCATAGGTGCGTGCACGGTTGTGCCCAGGCACGCACACCCTAATCACCCGAGTGCAGCGCACAGAGTGTGAGCAGGTGCTGGGCGCTGGAACACTCTCCATGTACCAGCACCCGGCACAGGAAGGTAGATTACACTGTGGATGCCAGCCGGCAGTCTAGCATCGGGAGTCAGCACACACAAAACCCTTCCTGCTCTCCCAGCTCTGCATATATAGACAGAGGAGGGGGCAAGGTGGGTTATCCACAGCCACTCAAGCCTGCAGCGTGTATCAACAGGAGCCTGACCTGCCACTGTGAGTTATAGACAACTCTCTTCTGTGGGGGGAAGAGAGCTCTGTGGGGGGTATTGGGTATGAATACTGGCATAGCACACGCCTGGAATCTGCACCCTGTACATAGCACATGCCTGGAATCTGCACCCTGTACATAGTACACGCCTGTAATCTGCACCCTGTACATAGCACACGCCTGGAATCTGCACCCTGTACATAGCACATGCCTGGAATAAAGTCTGCCATTTCCCCCTTAAAAATAAATAATTGCGAGTCGTGGATAAGCCCCTCCCCTTCATGGCATTGTCGAAAGGGGCAGCGCATGCTGAACTTAAAATGATGCCCCCCCTGAAAAAAATTCTGCGGACGCCCATGTTTCTGCCAAGTGGTTTTGGACCTGGGACTATGCAGAACTTATCACATTAGAGTTCAGTTTACCACAGCTCAAGGAACCACTAATCACTTCTGGAGGAACCTAGGGTTCTACGGAACCCTGGAGGAGAATGGCTGCCTTAGACTATTACATCTGACTTTCCATGGTGAGAGAACAATTAAACCCTGGTAGATATCCTAATCATTCTTTACTATATCCCAACATTATCATTAAAGGTTTTAATTTATCCAAGTCATGGTGCATCTAGTAGTAGTCAGTCACCTTCAGCTGGACTTGTATTGTAATGTTGAACAGAATTGCTTGTCCAAGCCACTTCTCGGTTCTTTTGAGTGTCAGGAAGATACCCAATCATTTATATTTTTAGACAATAACATCTGCCTTTCCATGGTGAGACAACAATTGAACCCCTGCAGATATCCTAACCATTCCTTACTATATCCCAACATTATCATTGAACGTCCTGATTTATCTAGGTCATGGTGTATCTAGTTGTAGCGCACCCCCTAAAGTGCCGCTGGTGAATTTTAGTCCTATTTCCCCTTAGAACACACACAGGCAAGCACACAGCATTTCCTGCACTGGCTCCAAAGAACAGTCTAGGTGTGTCTTTTTTGGGGGTTTTATTAGGAACAATGAACTTGGATAGGTATAGGGAGCAGGGGATACCTCGGTAAATTGTGGAACCGAACAACTTGAGGTCTGTTCACCTCTAGCTGCATTGTACAAAAAAAGAGAAGATGGGGACCAAAACCAGTCCACCATCCAAAGTAGTTCCATCAAAGCTGTTGTACTTTGATGGAACTACTTTGCACGGTGGACTGGTTTTGGTCCCCTTCTTTTCTGTTTTGGTATTATAATTTATTTCCAAGGACACCACCACAGTGCTTTAAGGCTGATATGGTGAATCAGTGCTCTTTCCTTTTTTGGACAATGTATACTAAACTAATTCTGTGTTTTGAATCTGCATTTTACAAAACAAGGAATGTCCAATAGAATCTCTGTGCTGTTGGTAACCTGTTTTCCTTCCAGAGAGTTCCACCCAAAAGTGGAACTTCCGCTTTAAATACTCTTTGCCCCCTGACATGCCACAATTGGCATGTAATTTTTTTTTTGGGGGGGGGGGAGCAGGTGCCTAGTATAAACAGGTACCTCACTCCCACTTCCTGGTCTGGCCGCCTAGCCACCTAGGTGACTCCTCCACTCTCCCTAGGTAGCCCCTCCCTCCCTCAAATCTTCTGGGACACGTCACAGGTCCCAGAAGATTGCCTGGCCATTGACAAAGCGCAGTTCGCGCCTGACCATGAAACAGGAAGCTGTCACGGTCGGGTGCCCACAGTTTCTATGCCGGTGCTGCAGAGGGGAGGGGGAGAGGAGCGAAGCATCGGGCGGCCACATCGATTGACTGTGGGACAGGTGAGTGGCTGTTTATTAAAAGTCAGCAGCTACACTTTTTGTAGCTGCTGGCTTTTAATAAACCTAAAAATGAGTGGAACTCCACTTTTGCATCTACACACAGTCACTACTCTTCAGCACTGGGATAATTTTCTCACACAGCCACAGAATCATCGGTCGCCTCCTGCTGATATCCACCAGGTTCTTCCTAGTGAGGGAGATGTAGACTCCCAGCACCATAAGACAGCTGGACTCTTTCCCACCACCTTCCTCCTAGCTCCCTCCAGTGAACTTGACTGGACTTAAACTTGTGACTAGGTCCCCCAGCTAAGCCTAGCTGGGACCTCAGTGTCTTCCTAATAGCTTCTTCTAAGGTCTTGCACTAGGGGCAGAACTTCTGCACAGGGGTCTCCTCCTGGAGGACTGGACCCAGGAGCACTGCTGCACTGCCTCAAACTATTTATAGGCTTTCCGCCACCTACTGGACATAACTCCCCAGGGATTGGATGGAGTGCCATTAATATTCAGGCTGTATGCCCTTCTTCCTCCCTCTATGGTTCTAGAATCCTCTAGAAAACAGGGAGAAGCAACAGAGCAGCAGCCTATGAAACACCGAGCAGCCCTAATTAATCAACCCATGTTCCCCTGATTACAGTCAAGCTAACTAAATTTACCTAGCAGCCTACTCTACACTAGGCGGGTGCTACATAGTAGTAGTTAATCTTTGTCAGCTGAACTTGTTCTATACTGAACTTGTTCTGATGTATGTACTGTATGTAGCAGTACCCCCGTAGGGGCTGCTGAGTGTTGTGGTTCACCCTTCACCCTGCACAGCCTTTGTGTTTTTATTGAGGGGATTGAACTTGGATGGGGTAAGGGAAATATGGGATGCCCAGTAGAATTTGTAGAACTTGCTTGGGACAACTGTATACACTCCGGTATATACACTCCAGTCTTCACTACAGCACAACTCTTGCTTCAGACTACTTCTCCTCAACTCCTCCAGCACTAATCTTGCTTGAGCTCCCAGGATCAGCTAGCACAAAATTGGATAGGCCTGACACTGGCCCTTTGCAGTAAATTGCCCTTTGCAGACAGGGACCCTATAATGTAGACATGGTTCTGGTGCTAACTGTCCTACATGAACCCAGCCAGCCCTCTTCAGGCCCTGCCAGCCCTCCTGGCTGCAGCTGCCCGACTCCACTGCCCACGATACCACAGTCCTCTCCTCTGGTTCTGCACCCTGACTGATTTCTGACTGCACTCTCCCAGTCCTCTCAGGTGTGCCTCCCCAGTCCTCCTGACTGTGCATGTCACTCACCAGCCCTCCTGGCTGCAACCGGTGGTTCCTCTCCCTGGAGACTTGCCCGGCAGTACTCTCTCCCGCTGTCCTCTCTTGCTCCTCCTGTGCCTCCTGTCCAGGACAGCTCCACGTTTTCTTGGAGGGCCCTGTCTGCACCCGAGTCCCAGGCCCAAGTCACCCCCCCCCCAGACTGGGGACTTCCCTCAAAGGCCCCGACAGCCTCAGTACTCCATCTGCAGAGGCAGCTCTAGACTTTGTGAGGCCTTAGGCAAAGCTTAGACATGAGGCCCCACTCACCACCCATAATGGAAAAAAAATGTACCCAAGAAAAATGGCTTCAGAAAGATGCACGTATCTAGCACACAGGTGATCAGCACCACTTCCAGGGCACCCTCCTTATTCATCAGACATATGCAGCCAATGCAACATCTAGGACATCTGAGGCAAGGTGACAACCCTTCTAGGAATTTCCTCTGTCTTGGGAGAATGGGGAAGGGGTCACTGTCACTGAATCATTCCACGTCATCCACTGAGGAAGGAGAGTTGGGGGATCCCAGCACAGCGCAGAGAGAGAGAGAGAGGGGGAGAGAGAGAGAGGAGAGAGAATGAGGGGAGATCTCGACGGAGACGTCTACCTCATGACTCCGACAGCCCCGGAAACTCCCTTCAGGGGTCAGACCCCCCCCCCAC
>BLSH010551091.1:242935-273935 GCA_018402905.1 Glandirana rugosa | reverse complement strand
TACACTGCACATAGAGATATTGATCTTTCAATATTCCTCCTGCAGCCGCTGAATGCCTCATTCTCCTCCTCTCCCTCCCGCAGGCATTCAGCGGCTGCAGGAGGAATATTGAAAGATCAATATCTCTATGTGCAGTGTACATGCCCCGCCGCTCCTCCTATCCAAGCGCACGGCGGCTGCACGGTCCGGAGTCTCCGGACACTCACTTTCTATCAGCCAGGCAGGCAGCATCAGGAGAACGGAGCTCCTTCCAGTCTCCACAGCTGGGTAGTTTCCGCCCCGAGCCCTGACTGCAGAACAGAATAGGCGACCGGCGGCCGGGTGTGCCATACGGCTGGAGGAGCAGCCCAGCTACTTTCACAGCGGAAGGAGATGGAGCCGCCGGCGCTGACATCAGACAGTGATTGGTCAAAGCCTAAAGGCAAATTAGGCGGCCGCAAGGCCCCTGTGAGGGCGAGGCCTTAGGCGACCGCCTAATTTGCCTAATTAGAAAGCCGCCTCTGTCCATCTCCAACTCTTCCACCCGACAACTCCTCTCCAGCTGGGCTGACCCTGGGTACTTAAGGAGGCCTGCCCCCTGCTAATCCAGGTTGGGGATTTATTTATTTTTGAAATTTATTTCAGGTACCTATATAGCGCTGCCAATTTATGCAGCGCTTTACATATATATTGTACATTCACATCAGTCCCTACGCTCAAGGAGCTTACAATCTAAGGTCCCTAATAGAGTTGAGTGGATACCTGGATGTTCGGGTTCAGCGGTTTCAGCCAAACTTCGTGAAAAAAACTTGACTCCGAACCCCGAACCCCATTGAAGTCAATGAACTTTTGGGCACTAAAATGGCTCTAAAAAAGTCCTGGAAAGGGCTAGAGGGCTGCAAAAGGAAGCAAAATGGCGGTAAGAGTAGGACAAGTGCCCTACAAACAAACGTGGATAGGGAAATAACTTAAAATCACATAAAAAAATAAAAAATGGAGGAGGAGCTGGATGTGGAGTAGGAGGTTGAGGAAGTGGTGACCGTGGCAGTGGAGGAGGAGGAGGTAGCCAACGCTGTTTTTTGTTTGTTTGTTTTTTTTTCTAATTGGGGTAGCCCCCAAAATATTGAGGCATATTAAAAAAAAAAGATCACTATCTGCGGACAAACCCAGAGATATGCTAGCACGGGTTCACTTTTTCCATATAAAATGTATCATGGTTTATTTTTCATGTTTCTCCTGTTACAAATTCCAATAATATTATGTTCTATAAAAAAAAAAAAAAAGAATAAGTTCACTTAAGTATACCAATGGCTGTGTGAGGCCGATATAAATGTCTATTCTGCACAAGGTACAGACAAGTCTTGTGGGATCCATGCCTGGTTCATTTTAATAAACGTTAGCTTGTATGCTGCTGACAAAGCTTTTCCACATTTCGGCCATGCTAACCCTGCCTTCTGAGGTGCTGGTGGTGCCACAGCTGCGTTGGCGACCTCTTCCTCCTCCTCTGCCTTCGCCTTGTGCTTCCACTGAGCCCCCGGTGTCATTTGGGGATGCCCTCAGCAGCGCGTCTACCAACGTGCGCTTGTAGTTGCGCATCTTGCGATCACACTCCAGTGAGAGAATTGAGAACGGCACGTTGTCCTTGTAACGGGGTTCAAGCAGGGGGGCCACTCAGTAATCAGCACAAGTTACAATGTGGGCAACTCGGCTGTTGTTGCGCAGGCACTGCAGCATGTAGTCGCTCATGTGTGCCAGGCTGCCCAGAGGAAAAGACATCGGTGTCCTCCGTATCCCCCCAGCCAAGCTCCAGTGATGCCCACGAGCTGCGTTGGGTGCCACCCTGCTGTGAACACGGTTCCTCCTCCTCCTCCTCATCCTCCAGAACTGTGCCCTGGCTTGAAAATCTTTTACCTGGCCTATGCTGGTGCAGGAACCCACCCTCCGAGCCACTTGTGAATGACTGGCCTGATAACCGTGGAAATGACCCCTCTTCCTCCTCCTCTTCCTCCTGTGCCACATCCTCTTCCATCATCGCCCGAAGTGTTTTTTCAAAGAGACATAGAAGTGGGGTAGTAACGCTGAGAACAGCGTCATCGGCACTGGCAATGTTGGTGGAGTACATGAAACACTGCAATATGGTACACAGGTCTCGCATGGAGGCCCACTCGTTGGTGGTGAAGTGGTGATGTTCCGCAGAGCGACTGACCCGTGCACGCTGCAGCTGAAACTCCACTATTGCCTGCTGCTGCTCACACAGTCTCTCCAGCATGTGCAAGGTGGAGTTCCACCTTGTGGGCACGTCGCATAGGAGGCGGTGAGCGGGAAGGCCGTAGTTCCGCTGCAGTGCAGACAGGCGAGCAGCAGCAGGGTGAGAATGCCGAAAGCGCGCACAGATGGCCCGCACTTTCTGCAGCAGCTCTGACATATCCGGGTAGTTTTTAGAAATTTCTGCACCACCAAATTCAGCACATGCGCCAGGCAAGGGATGTGCGTCAAACCGGCTAGGCCCAGAGCTGCTACGAGATTTTGCCCATTATCGCACAGCACCAGGCCGAGCTTGAGGCTCAGTGGCAAAAACCACTCATCAGTCTGTTCAATCAATGCCCGTCCACAGCTCCTGCGCAGTGTGGGGTTTATCCCCCAAACATATCAGTTTTAAAACAGCCTGCTGTTGTTTCCCCCTGGATGTGCTGAAGTTGGTGGTGAAGGTGTTATGCTGACCGGATGAGAAGGTGGTAGAGAAGGAGGAAGCGGAGTAGGAGGAGGAGGCAACAGGAGGCAAAGAGAAATATCCTGCAATCCTCTGTGGCAGAAGGACATGCGCCAAACTGCTATCCGCCTCAGGCGCACCCGCCACTACATTTGCCAAGTGTGCAATAAGCGAGATATAGCGTCCCTGCCCGTGCTTACTGGTCCACGTATCAGTGGTTATGTGGACCATGCCACAGATGGCGTTGCGCAGTGCTCACTTGATCTTGTCCCCACTTGTTTGTGCAGGGAAGGGATGGCTCGCCTGCAAAAGTAGTGGCGGCTGGGAACCACGTACTGTGGGACAGCCACCGCCATCAGGTTTTTAAAACTGTCCGTGTCCACCAGACGGAATGACAGCATTTCAAAGGCCAGGAATTTTGAAATGCTGGCATTCAGGGCCAGGGATCGCGAGTGGGTAGGGGGGTATTTCCTCTTTCTCTCCAGTGTTTGGGAGATGGGCAGCTGTAAGCTTCCATGGGACCATGGTGTGGATATGCTTGGGGACAGTGGCGGACATGGTGGCGTTGCTGTCACATTGTCTGTTTGCTGGGTGGCAGGTGACACTGGCACTGTAGAGGTGGAGGAAGAGGCCAAGGAAGCAGCAGAAGAGGAAGCAGGAGGAGCCCGAGACCTTCCTTGGATTTTGAGGTGCTTATTCCACTGCAGCTCTAGCTTTGCATGTAGATGCCTGGTCATGCAGGTTGTACTCAGATTTAGAACATTTATGCCTCGCTTCAGGCTCTGATTGCACAACGTGCAAACCACTCGTGTCTTGTCGTCAGCACATTGTCTGAAGAACTGCCATGCCAGGGAACTCCTTGAGCTGCCTTTGGTGTACTAGATCCCTGGGTGCTCCGCTTTTGCAACCTGCTTCCTCTTTTGCTGTGCTGGTGCCTCTGTGCGACCACCACCTCTTCCTCCAAACTGCACACGTCACTCACATGACCCTCATTCCATGTGGGGTCTAGGACCTCATCATCATCCTCCACATCATCTTCCACCCACTCTTCACCACTGCCCTCCTTGTCAGTCTGCACATGTCCTCATCCTGAAACAGAAGTGGTTGGGCATCAGTGCACTCAATGTCTTCCACTTCTGGGGCAGGGCTATGTGGATGGCCCACGGAAAGCACACCAGCAGAGTCATCAATAAGCATAAGAGACTGCTGCATGACTTGGGGCTCAGACTGCTTGGCTGATTTACAAGGGGCCGAGGTGAAAGACAGATGGCCATGGGGTTCAGGTGCCAACTCAGCACCATGACCACGACCACGTCCCTTATTTGACACTCTCCTCATTCTGGACACAAATGTACTATTTAGCACACATTTATATTATTTTTTAAACCGGCAATGTAGACGCACTCATTTTGTGCAAGAAATGCACAGCAAGGTGCAAATGTACTATGTAGCACTATTTATTATTCTTTTTTTTTAAACCAGCAATGTAGACACAGATTTTATTTTTGTGCAAGAAATGGCCGCAAATGTAGTATTTAGAATATTTTTTTTTTTAAACCAGCAATGTAGACGCACTTTTTAATTCTTTGCAAGAAATGCCCCGCTGGCCGCAAATGTAATATTTTGCACAAAAAAAAAAAAATTAATTTGTCTAACTGCAATGTAAAAGCAGTATTTAAATATGCCAAAATGTTGCCAACTGAACTAACAGAACATGATTAAAGTAGTGTCCCTGACACATAAGCAGTTTCAAGTGCATTGCACTTGCAAAAATGGCTGCAAACGCCCACCTAACAAACAGAAAAATTGCTTAGGTTTTATATGAGGCACTTTGCTTAGCAAACAAAATGTACTCTAGCAAACAAAAATCTCTTCTAGCACCCACACACCAATAAATCACTGTTTTTAACAGATTTTCTAAAGCTAATCTGTCCCTCACAGTAGCAGCATCCTCTCCCTACACTAGTATGATATGATGTGACATGCAGCACTACGTGACTCCAGTTTATATAGAGGCTGGGTCACATGATTCACTGGCCAATCACAGCCATGCCATTAGTAGGCTTCTAAGGGCAAACGAGTGAAACGCTTGTTGATTGGCTGCCCTGCAGCTATTCAACAGGCACGAAAAAATACCCAAACCCAGACTTTTTCTCAAATGTCCGGGTTTGGGACATGGATACCCTAAAGTCCAGTACGAACTCGAACTTTACAGTTCGGGTTCGCTCAACTCTAGTCCCTAACTCACATGATCCAATTAATCTACCAGCATGTCTTTGGAGTGTGACAGGAAACCGAAGTACCCGGAGGACCCACGCAGGAACAGGGAGAACATGCAGACTCCAGGTAGGTAGTGTCGTGATTGGGATTCAAACCAGCGTAGGTCAGGGCTCCCCAGAATACCTCAGGCAGCTCCACCTCTCATCTCCTCCTTTCTTTCCAGAACTTTCCAGAAAACTCTGGAAAGAAGAAGGAGGTCTCAGGGAGGCTGCCGGTGAGTCACCAGTTCTACACTGAGCCACTCAAAGCCCAGAATGAAAACAAAAAAGCTTAGACACCAGTTAGGCCTGCCTAATTTTCCTACTCTCTCAAAAAAACCTACCTTAAGCACCTATCTACCTAGAGGGTGTCTAGCAGGTATCTCTCCAGGCTGCCTGTCTGTCCCTGCATGAGTTTCTCTCTCTCTACACACACACACAGGTATCAGATTACTTTGCTTCCCTACTGTGCTCCTATTGGCAGGAGGATGAAAGCCATTAGATGGAGCAGTTACAGGAGTCAATGAATGGGAGTTTACCAAGCAGCAGCTACAAAGGACACTGTGTGTCTTTTCCTTTCAGAACAAAACATTGCCTTTTGGGAGATGTAGGTTACTTACAAGAATTCACCCCCATGCTGTATCTGGGGGAAACTACAAATTCCAGCAGGCTGTTGGGAAAGAGGAGGTTTCTGGGAGAAGAAGTGCCTCATGGGAGAGACTATTTAAGCAAAGGCTGATGCCTAACACGTTCTCTCTGTACAGCACAGATTGACCAGCAGGAAGTCTGTTGTTGAAGGGGCTGAATCGTGGCCTGCTTTCACAGATTTATCAACTCAGACACTCTGCGGACTTCAGCGGGCAGCCTATAAGACCTGGCCTGCATCAAGTGAGTCCTGATCCCTACATCCTACTTGGACGATAGATCAGGGTGAACTGCGGGGAGAGGCGGTGGAGGCCGATCCTAGGAGCCAAAGACTGGAATGACCAACATCATCATCATCTCCATCCTTTTCATCATCACCATCCTCAGTGGCGGATACATCATCTGCATCCTTTGATCCTGTGTGGTAAGCGGACGGAAGCCCATCTATGCAGACACTGCGCACATATAGCCTTATTCTTCACATTAACTAGCAGTCAAGACCTAGTTCTTGACTTTGGGAATAGAAGTGGAGTACAAGCATTCACACTATATTGGATTGCTGCTATTTGTAGTCCTACAGCTTAAAGTCAGTGATTACTGTGAAGCTTTCCTTCTTCTGATGCAGAAATTGTGCTTTATACAATTACAGTACACTTTCTGGGAATTTACTTTGTTACATTAGCATTTGACTGGTATATACTATTTAAACTACAAAAGCTAGTTGAAGATCAACTGAACTGTCAATCAAGGAACACTGAACTACAATTACTTTTCACCCCCCCCTACTTAATGAGCATATACTACTTCGCCAGAGTGTGTTATAAAGCTGCATTCACCCAAGAACTCTCTCCCTTATAGCAGGTTGAATTTAGTTGCATTTATAATTCTGGTGTTGTACCAATTTATCTACTGTTACTGGTTTTATACTTGTTTATCTACTGTTTGCTTTTTGTGTGGTGAGTGAGCAGTAGACAGTGGTCTGACACTTCAGGAGTCATTCCCCTGCTCTCCCCTGCTCTCCTGTGCCCCACTCTCATGCACAGTATACTGACCTGTCTATACATCTACTGGTTGAATCTATAGAGCTATAAGTAATAGACCCTGTCATTCACTTGTGTTTAACTTTATTCAGTTGTGAGAGTATTTTTTTTTGTTTTTTTACATAATTTTGCTACATTAAAGTCCCTTGTAATTTAGTCAAGGGATGGGGCAGGCTTTTGACTCATAGGTGTTTCACCCATTTTCACTATAAGTCATGGCTTATCTAGTAGTAGTCGGTCACCTTCAGCTGGGCTTTTTCTGTAATGCTGAAGACAACTTGTTACTTCTCCAAACCACTTCAGTTCCAATTTAGAGCTCAGAGCTACTACGATGGGGAGAGAGAGTGCATGTGAGGGGGTTCAAATCAGAGAAAGAGCTTCCTCCTGTGATGGTGGGGGTGAGCAGAAATGGCTTGGTGTGTCTTAGCAACATACTAGCAACAAGGCAGCATGGGGGGATGCCATCTTCAGGAGCTTTTCAGTCAAGATTCAGGAGTTATGTAGATGGCCTATACCTTTAGTTCAGGCATTATTCAACTTTGGTCAGCTCGCTCCTGTGATAGTAGGGGTGAGAAGTAATGGCTGTAAATGTCTTAGCAACATGCGAATAATAAGGCAGTATAGGAGGATGTCAGAGCTGCACAATTTGTTTTTATCTACAGGCACCCTTTACCTGCATAGGCCCGAGTGCTTTCACACTGGGGCGGTGCGCTTGCAGGACAGGAAAAAAAGTCCTGCAAGAAGAATCTTTGGGGCAGTGCGGAAGCGATGTATACACCGCTCCTGCCATTGAAATGAATGTGTGCCGCTTTCAAAGTGCCTTAAAACTGTTTTGAAAGCAGCGCTAAGCGGGTGCTTTTAACCCCTTTTAACCCCTTTTGGGGTTATAGTTAGTTATTATTTCGAATTTTCGGATTTACGTTCTTTCGAATTTTCAGATTTTCTTTCTTACATAGTTAGTCAGGTTGAAAAAAGACACAAGCCCATCTAGTTCAACCAAAAAATAATAATAGAAAAATTATATATAACCAAACAATCCCATACACAATCCTTCACCCACAGTTGATCCAGAGGAAGGCAAAAAACCCCAGCAAAGCGTGATCCAATTTGCTATAACGGGGGAAAAAATTCCTTCCTGATCCAACGAGAGGCAATCGGATTCACCCTGGATCAACTAAAAATGTTAGTACCCAGTTATATTATTTACATTAAGGAAAGAATCCAGGCCTTTTGTAAAGCAATCAACTGTGCTGGCCAAAACCACCTCTGGGGGGAGTCTATTCTACATTTTCACAGCTCTTACTGTGAAGAAACCTTTCCGTATTTGTAGAGGAAATCTTTTTTCCTCTAGACGTAAAGAGTGCCCCCTTGTCCTTTGTGATGAACTTAAAATGAATAACTCAACACCAAGATCACTATATGGACCACTTATGTATTTGTACATGTTGATCATATCTCCCCTTAATCTCCTCTTCTCAAGAGAGAATAAATTCAGTTCCTCTAATCTTTCCTCATAGCTGAGCTCCTCCATGCCTCTTATCAGTTTGGTCGCCCTTCTCTGCACTTTCTCCAGTTCCCTGATATCCTTTTTGACAACTGGTGCCCAAAACTGAGCTGCATATTACAGATGAGGTCTTACTAATGATTTGTACAGGGGGGGCAAAATAATGTCTCTGTCTCTGGAGTCCATACCTCTCTTAATACAAGAAAGGATTTTGCTCGCTTTGGAAACCTCAGCTTGGCATTCCATGCCATTATTAAGCTTATGATCTACCAAAACCCCCAGACCCTTCTCCACTATGGATTTCCCCAGTTGTACTCCCCCTAGTATGTACGATGCATGAATATTCTTAGCCTCCAAATGCATAACTTTACATTTATCAACATTAAACCTCATTTGCCACACAGGCGCCCAATTAGACAGTGCATTGAGGTCTGCTTGTATGTTGGAGACATCCTGCAAGGACTTTATTCCACCGCATAGCTTGGTGCCATCTGCAAACACTGAAATGGTACTTTTAATCCCAGACCCAATATAATTTATAAATATATTGAAAAGTAAGGGTCCCAACACTGAACCTTGGGGTACACCACTGATAACCTTAGACCATTCAGAGTAATGCTTCGTACACACGGGACGACGATCGTATTCAACAGGTCGTACTAACGACCATTGTATGCGATATCGATCGTTCGCATGCGCGATTAGAACAGCCGAACATATGACGGTCGTACAAGGGAGTTGTATGAGCAAACTAGAAAACTTGGTCGTACCAACAAGCGCAAGTTGTATTGTGCAAAACACGCATGCTCCGAAGTCAGGAACGGCCGGTTGCTAATTACATGCACCTGAACGTTCTTCTGTGCTCGTACGATCGTGTAGTGCAGTCAGTATGCAAGTTACATTATGCAACATACGATTTGCGACGATCGTACGTATGATCGTTGTCCCGTGTGTACGAGGCTTTAGAATCATTAACCACTACTCTCTGAATTCGGTCTTTTAGCCAGTTTTCTATCCATTTACAAACTGATCTTTCCAAGCCTGTAGACTTTACCTTACACATTAGCCGTGTGTGGGGAACGGTGTCAAACGCTTTTGCAGAATCCAAGTACACCACGTCCACAGCCACCCCTCTGTCTAAGGTTTTACGTCCCTCCTCATAAAAAGAAATCAGGTTTGTTTGACAACTTCTGTCTTTCATGAATCCATGAAACTCATCTATGTGGTCTTTGATTAAACTCTCCAGTATCTTCCCAACTATAGAGGTTAAACTAACAGGTCTATAGTTACTTGGTAAAGACTTTGATCCCCTTTTAAATATGGGCACCACATTGGCCCTACGCCAATCCAGTGGTACTATTCCAGTCATTAAGGAGTCCCTAAAAATTAGATACAATGGCTTTGAAATGACCGAGCTCAATTCCTTTAGGATCCGTGGATGGATGCCATCTGGTCCAGGTGCTTTATCTACATTTATTCTGTCTAAATACATCTGGACCATTTCACTTTTGAGCCATTGTGGATTATTTGGGGCTGTGTCACTACCACCCCCATTATGGACATGAGCTCCCCCATGCTCCTTTGTATACACAGAGCTGAAGAATGTATTTAATAAGTTTGCCTTCTCTTTGTCCCCAGTCACGCACTCTAGATTATTTTGTAAAGGGCCTACATGCTCAAACCTGACCTTTTTACTATTAATATATTTGAAGAGTTTTTGGGGGTTCTTTTACAATCTGTTGTTTTTTTTTAATATTTGCGTCCTTGATTTCCTTTTTACATATTCTGCTATATTCTTTGTAACATTTAAAAGATGATAGTGTTCCCCCATTTTTATATTTTTTAAATGCTCTTTTCTTATCATTTATAACTTTTTTAACTTTGGCCGTGAGCCACATAGGTTTAATTTCTAGCCTTTTAAACGTATTGGCCAGGGGAATATACTTTGCAGTGAGTTCGCATACATGTCTATTCTTATTTTCGGATTTTTAAATTTTTGGATTTCCGAATTGACGAATTTACCAATTTTCAAATTTGTGAATTGCGATCATAAGGAATGACCTGAAAAATGAAAAATAAAAAAACAAAACAAATGAGGGCCAGTTCACACCACATGCAGTCCAGTGCTTTTTTTCTGCATCAAAAGCGCATGGAAAGTAGGTTATATGGTTTTCAATAGCATAGTTCACACCAGTGCAGTCAGTTCCAGTGTGTTTTAGCTCCAGAAAAAAAGTAGAACATGCTGCATTTTTTCTACACTGAACTGTACTGGAACGCAGTAAAACGCATCAAAAATGCACTGGAACGCACCAAAAACGCACTTGAACGCACATAATTGCACCAAAAATGCACTGGAACTCACGTCCTTATTTTAGGTTTAAAAAAAGGGGGGAAACTGCACTGGACTGCATCAAAAACACACCAAAATGCATCAATAAGTGCATGCAGAAAAGCATCCAGAACGCATCTGGACTGCGTTTCTATGGTGTGAACTGGCCCTTCAACAAAAATGAAAACAAACAAATTTTTCGGCAGTGCATATGTCTAACAGGAAGTGAGAGTAAATCTTCAAAGGCAACAAAGACATAAATATTTCTTTAGTGTAAAGCAGTGAAAGGTTCCAAACAGCTTTTATTGCTGGCTGTGCCCCTATAGTGTGCGTTACATCACTTCCCATCTGGTGACATCATTGTAAACGGAACAAGAAGTGAGGGAAAATCTCTCTAATGTATTTCCAGATAGCAGTAAAAATGAACTCAGGGTTCTAAAGCCTTGTACACACGGTTTGAAGCTCGTACTCAAATCGTATGTTGGCTGTTGTATCTAGCATACTGACTGCACTACACGATCGTACGACCAAAGTAAGAACATTCAGGTGCATGTAATTAGCATCCGGCCGTTCCTGACTTCTGAGCATGCGTGTTTTGCACAATACAACTTGTTGGACCAACTTCTCTGTACACACGATACAACGGTCGTATGAGCGCTTGTTGGTACGACCAAGTTTTCTAGTTTGCTCATACAACTCCCTTGTACGACCGTCGTACGTCGGCTGTTCTAATCGCGCGTACTAACGATTGATTTTGCATACAACGGTCGTTCGTACGACCTGTTGTATACGATCGTCGTCCCGTGTGTACAAGGCTTAACACTTCCCCAACTCTATCCAACATTAAAAAGGTTTGGCTGGACCTATACATATTAACCACTTCCCGCCCGTGCCATATGCAGAATGACGGCTGGGAAGTGGTTGCATTATCCTGACTGGGTGTCATGTGACGTCCAGCAGGATAACAAGCCTGCGCGCGCCCGCAGGGGCGTGCAGCACGGCGATCAGTGGTGTGGTGTGTCAGTCTGCCACACCACATCCCCGATCATGGTAAAGAGCTTCTGTCAGAAACTCTTTACCACGGGATCAGCTGTGACAAATCACGGCTGATTACAGTGTAAACAGGAAGTGCCTTATATTGTCTTTTCCTCTACTTGCGGCTGCAGACACGAATAGATGAGAGCTGATCGCCGGCTCTCCTGACAGGGGGGGTCTGCACTGATTGTTTATTAGTGCAGCACCCCCCAAGGATTGCCACCCAGGACCACCAGGGAGCCCACCCAGGGATCACCAGGGGTGCCTACCCAGGACCACCAGGTATGGCAAACAACTGGCAATAGGGATGGCACTCAGTGCCCATCTGTGATGCCTGCCAGTGCCTCCTTAGCATTGCTGCCTAACAGTGCCATCTATCAGTGCCGCCCATTAGTGCCCACCAGTGCCACCTATCAGTGCCCATTAGTGCCCTCCAGTGCCACCTATCAGTAACACCTATCAGTGCCCATTAGTGCCACCTACCAGTGCCGCCTATGTGTGCCCATCAGTGCCGCCTATGTGTGCCCATCAGTGCCGCTTATTAGTGCCCATCACTGCTGCATATCAGTGCCTGCCACAAAATGTAGAAAAAGTGAAGTGTTGTGAATACTTTCCAGATGCACTGTGTACCAGCAATTGATGCTCACATGGCAGTGGTGCCGGTTGGCTGTAGCCTTGCCCTCTGCCATGTGGATTCAACCACTTCTTATTTTCCAGTATCTGTAACTTTCCTAAACATATTGATTGAGGATAAATTATGCCCGGTGTGTGTTCTAGTAATCCACATTGGTGTTAATAACTTCCAATTTGCCACCAATTTAACTCTACCATTCTACTTCCACCGCTCCTGGCCTAAACATTATGCTTCATTAGCGCCTGGACGCCATGTTGTCCCTCTTAACTTTATTGCTCTCAGCAAGTTGACGATTGTCCAACTGTTCTGCCTTTTCTGGCAAATGGCATTAAATTGGCAGCACTGAGTAATGTCATGCATCTTGTAAATCAAACATTTCTTGTCATGTTGATAGCTGGCGTTACTCTAATGTATTTTATATTACTTATCCGTTTACCCCGAAGCTCTCTTTCATATAGGCTATTATGTTCTTATCAAAGAGGCATCTAGAAAAGAACATTATCTGTAATTATAGCACATGCTAACACTATATGATCAAACGGGGACCTTTAACTTTGAAACAAATCAAATTAAAATAAAAAAAAAAAAGAAAAAGCATTGTGATAACGATCTTAAGAATTAAACTGTATTATTAAAATGTACAATTTTTATAATCCATTTGGCTTGCATTATGTATAAAAATCAGTCAGCTCTGTAGTGTTAAAAGAGAACAGGGAGACTGAAGACTAAAGGCGCAAATGTGCAAAATGTGTGACCTTTGCTTTAGGAAAACCAGCTCTAAGCCCTCGTTCACATTGAATGTGGCTTTGAAATCGTGCGACTTGATTTCAAAGCCGCATGTCAGTGAGACTTCAGGTGCGACTTTGAAGACATCTGTGCGGCTTCATGCACAGATGTCTATGCAAGTCGCACCCGAAATCGGCAAAAAAATGACTTTTTCAAATTGATGTGGTGCCGCAAAGTCGCCATTGCACAGATTTAACCAGTTCCCAACCGGCTCGCGTACATTTGCTGCTGCAGAGTGGCGTTGTAGCGCGATTCGCCGTCTATAAACGGCACGCTCTCGTGCTAGTCGCACTCTGCAAAAGTGTGGCCGCAGCTCGGGCGGACTGAATGTCCGCCGGTTACTTGCGATTGCCTGGCAGAGAAGAAAAACGGGGAACCGCCAATGTAAACACGGCAGTTCCCCACGCTGTCAGGCGGCATGTCAGAGATCTACTGATCCCTGTCACTGGGATCAGTTAGATCTCTTATGTCCCTGCCAGCCCTGCCCCCTCACAGTTAGAACACGCCTAGGGAACACAGTTAGATTGATCGCCCCCTGCAGGTTAACCCCTTCACTGCCAATGACATTTATACTGTAATCAGTGAATATTTACATTTCTGATCACTGTATAAATGTCATTGGTCCCAAAAAAGTGTCAAAAATGTCCGACATGTCCATCCCAATATCACAGTCTGTATAAAAATCACAGATCGCCGCCTTTAGTAGTAAAAAAAAAATAAAAAAAATAGTAAAACGCCATAAATGAATTCTCATGGTTTGTAAACGCGGCAAATCAATCAATAAACACTGATTGTGATTTTTTTTTTTTTACCACAAATATGTAGAAGAATATATATTTTTTTTTCAAAATTGTCTCTATTTTTTTAATAGCGGTGATCAGAAGTGACGCAGAGGGGATCAAATACCACCAAAAAAAAGCTCTATTTGTGGGAAAAAAGGGGCGTCAATTGCGTTTGGGTACAACGTTGCACGACCGCGCAATTGTCAGTTAAAGTGACGCAGTGCCGAATCGCAAAAAGTGCTCTGGTCCCAATGTGGGAAACCCTACCATTCCTTAAGTCAGTGGTTCTCAACTCCTGTTCTCGGGACCCCCTAACAGACCAGGTTTTCAGGATAACTGAAATACATCACAGGTGATATAATTTGCTGCTCAGTGATTGCAGTATTCTAGTCTACATCTCACCAAGGTAATACTTAAAGTCTGGCCTGTTGGTGGGTCCCGAGGACCGGAGTTGAGAACCACTGCCTTAAGTGGTTAAACACGGTCATTGCCAACAATAGGGTGCGACCTGTCAAATCGCATGGCAAGTTGCTCCACAGTGATCGAGGGTTTAGGCCTCAAACACATGGCATAGAAAATGCTGCTTATACAGGCATTTTTTTTTTCTTTTAGCCTGTAGAAGCAACTCCATGTTAGTTCTTATGGGTCCATGCACATTTGTGCGTTTAGGCCAACCATACACAGCTCAAATCTACAGCAGGAACTGGCTGTGAAACTTCAATGGGATTTCTGATGTCAAGCGACTTAAGGCAACACAAGTCGGATCCCAAGTCACTGTAGTGTGAACCGAGCCTTAAGCCTCGTTACACGGTGCGGCGGTCGTACGACCGAACGGCCAAAATCGTATGTTGGCTGTTGTGTCTCGCGTACTGACGTGCATTAAGCGATCGTGCGACCACGCCGAACATAGTGACGTGTTACGAGCATATAAAGAGGAAGTTCAGGTGAATGGGATTTGTGAATTTTTTTCACTCCCCAATCTATTTGTTTTATTGGTTCCCCAGGTGGGTCTGTTTTTGGACATGAGTGCTCAGTGTTCCCAATTGGACACATTTGTTCCTCTTTCTCCAAAGACTCCAATGATCCAACTAGGTGTTACCCAAGATTGCTGCCTCGATATCACCAAGCCCACTCTTTAATAAAAATTGAGGATACCTATGAAGCTTCAGTTTCTACTCTTTTGCATACCAGGTAATGGAGCATCGGTGCACTATGGGGGAATTCCATCCAAAGGGATTTGTATTTATATATCTATAGATTTAAATGTCTAGATGTCTGATGATACAAGGATTGATCATACCTATGTACAAAGTAGTAGATAATCCATTTATTGTTAGTATTATGTATATGTACTTCTGTATTTTCTATTATATGAATGACTGTATATTGTTGTATCCATTATTACAGTGACTCTATAGCCTGATCCGTCCCCTGAAGAAGCCCATTTTAGAGGGCGAAACTCGTGGGGAAACAAGGATCATCGTTGGGTTCATGGATATGTGTAATGTAATCTGACCTGGTCTCAACCAATCACAACCTCTATGAGCCGGGTTATAGGGTGTCTGTCTTTCCATCCTCCCATCTTACCATGAACTGACAATGTATAGATGCATTATCTTCAGGTGTATTCAGAGCCACTGTGGTGTTATTTTTAATATTTGTGGGTGTTTCCCCACCCAACGGGTGGAGCTCCCACTGTGATTATTTTAATGTACTCAATAAAATTTGTATATTTTTAATTAAAGCGGAGTTCCACCCTAAAGTGGAACTTCCGCTGGTTGGATTCCTCCCCCCCTCAGGTGTCACATTTGGCACCTTTCGGGGGGGAGGGGGAAGAGGACACCTGTCTTTAGACAGGTGTCCTTTTCCACACTTCCGGGAGCTCTGGCCAGCGGACGCGGCCGCTGACGTCAGAAGCCCGGCTCCCTCCTCCCTGCTCGCTCTGCTACTGGCCGCCTGGCCAGTAGCAGAGCGCGGCAGGGCTCGCGCATGCGCGGTAAGGTGCCCGGCGTGAAGCTGTACTGCTTACACGTCCGGGTTCCCTTACCCGCGATGGAGGCGGCTGCACCCGTCCCCCGATCCGAAGATCGGCGGCGGGTGCCGACACCGCTGGACTCCAGGACAGGTAAGTGTCCTAATATTAAAAGTCAGCAGCTACTGTATGTGTAGCTGCTGACTTTTAATTTTTTTTTTTAGCCCGGACCTCCGCTTTAAAAGGTCAACTGTATTATTTTAGGTGGGGGGTAAACCAGCACTTATAAAGTCCCACTGTTTTTCTGGTTGCTACCATTCTCTCGTGATTTGTGAATTAGGAACATAGGTGTCCCAGAACGGACCAAGCGTTCCTGACTTCTGAGCATGCGTGTTTTGCACAGTGCAACTTCTCTGCACACACGATACAACGGTCTTATGACGCCTTGTTGTACAACCAACGTTTTCTAGTCTGCTCATCCAACTTCTGTTGTACGACCGTCACACGTCAGTTGTTCTAATCGCACGTACTAACGGTCGGGTGATCGTACAACAAGCGGTCGTACGACTGTTTTCATACGACCGTCGCACCGCATACGGGCCTTTACTGCCAGGATCGCCAAGTGAGAATTAAGAAAACAAAAATGCAGAAAAAAGAAAACGAATGCAGCCCTAACATCTAAGACCTAGCAATATGCAATATATTACATTGTTTGCTCTTAGGTCCTTATATGCTTTTATTTTAATTTCTCCCTTTCAGGTACACAAAGCACAAGTGGCTACTTACTTATGAGATAAATGTCACCCATCTCTGCATTTCCTACGTTTAGGCTACTTAGCCAAGAGCCTTAGAGGTTTATAAGCCAGAGACAGTTTTTCTATTGCCGGGGGTTAAATCAATGCGTATTGTCATACTGTCAGAGCTGCTGCTGCTGGCATAGTTCTTCAATGCCCAGCTTGGAAAAAAAAAATAAAAAATAAAGGTATATTTTATGAGGCCGGTTACTGGCAGCCAGGGCTGGGAGGCTTACCCTAATGAATCTGTCACAGGTTCCATTGACTGACATGCCAGTGTAAGTGAGACATGTGATTCCGATTGACTTCCTAATTACTGCTACTGCGATGTCTCACCAACTGGTGGGGCCAGAGGTTAATAGGTTTGATGTTCAGCCATTGCTGCCTCTGGAAGCTGAAGCTAAATGCACTCCATTCAAGTCAATATCTGAATCAGGTTTTCAAGGCTACTGCAAAGAGGATCAATTAAACCCCCTTTTTTTTCCTCCTAAGTCTTCAGCTGCCTCTGACAGAAGTTTGACGAGCGGACGTTTAATTCTCTGGCAGCTGCATTGGCCATTTTATGCATTGATAGGCAATAAACTACAGACCTATCCCATAAGCTACCCTTTAAATTAAAAGGCCATGCTCTTAAAATCCTTTAAATTAAAGCAGAATTGTGATGTGTGTTCAGAAAGCCAACATTGTATCATATTCCTGAGAAGACAGCCAATCAATTCACTAGAAGGTACATTTATTTTTGGGGAGAATGCAGGCGGCCTAAGCCAATATAAGGGACTGTGCTGCTCAGTGTCTCCGGGCAGCATCCAAAAGCAGAAGGCAATATTAATCTTCCACAAGGACGGGCTGAGGGAGGGAAGGTGGGGGATGCCCAGGGGCGGCCCGTGCATTGAGGGTGCATGGGAGCCGCCCCCCCATCCCTGTCACTGCCGCCTCCCATCCATGCACCTGGCCCCTTTCAGGACAATGGGAGCATGAATTACAATTGCGAGGATAGGCGGGTGGGGGAGGAGGTGTGTCTTTTGAAGCACCTGGTTAGAGCCAGAGGCTCAAATAGGTTTCAAAATAGGGTGGGCTTGGGGCACAGAGCGTTTCAACAGTGAATGAATATGATCCGTCGCCAATCGGAAAGCAGGTCTGTTACCCGTTACCCGATTGGCTGAAAGAACAGGCAATCCTATTGGACGCCTAGGAGGAGTAGGGGAGCTGGAAGCCACCATGGTGAGGACTCGGAGCCGCTGCACCACGCTGCCTGCTGCCTGGCCGCCATGTAGAGGACTCGGAGCCGCTGCCTGCACCACGCCACGATGGGGTAAGTACCAGATCTACTGGCAAACAGCGGGAGGGTGGGTGCCGCCCGGGGGGGGGGGGGGGGGTGTGTGGGAGATTGTCGTGGGTCCCGCTGGGGGGGGAGGGTTGGGTGGATGGGTGGTTTTTTGACGCCCCCCCAAAAACCCACCAGCCGCCACTGGGGGTGCCCCTATGATTTTAACCTATTGTTGACTGCATAACATAGTTATATGGCAGCAGAGCAACTCTCCTGTGCCAGATAACATACCAGGTACGTGATCCGGCACTTTCAGTAAGGGGGCGCACCATTTCTTCTGTGATTAATCACAGCAGAAGCTGATCAGCAGGTGCCAGACAATGGATGTCCACTGGCCCCTGCTGATTGTAAAGGAGAGACTAGGTTGTCACACACAGGTTGTTCTGAGGCCAATTTAATGCAGATGAGGCACCAAGTGAGTTTAATTACCACCTTAATCAGCCACAGAACCTGTGTAATTAACCACTTGCTTTCAGGACACTAATACCAATATTATATTCAGGCCAATTTTCAGCTTTTAACACTCTCACACTTAATGACAATTGCGCGGTCATCCAGCACTGTACCCATATGAAATTTGTATCTTTTATTCACACAAATAGAACTTTTTTTTGGTAGTGTTTAATCACCACGGGGGTTTTTATTTTTTGCTAAACAAACAAAAAAAAGACAGAAAATTTTGGGGAAAAAAAAGCGTTTTTCATATTTTGTTATAACATTTTGCAAGCAGGTAATTTGTATCCTTCACTGATGTGCAATGATGAGGCTGCACTGATAGGCTGCACTGATGGGCACTGATAGGCTGCATTGATGAGGCAACACTGATGAGGATGCAATGATGCGTGGCACCGATGGGTGGCATGGAGAGGTGGCACTGATAGGCGGCACTGATGGGCACTGATAGGTGGCACTGATGGGCACTGATATGCACTGGTAGGTGGCACGGATAGGCAGCACTGATGATGAGGCCATGATAGGTGGCACTGGTAGGCACTGATATGCAGCACTGGTGGGCACTGATGTGCACTGATATGTGGCAATGGTGGGCACTGATATGTGGCTCTGATGGCACTGATTGCAGCACATTCGGGTGCTAAGGGAACCGATGGCCCTCTAATCTAAGCAGTGGCTTTTTTTTCCTACACGCTGATAGTGTGAAGGAGAAAAAACACAATAACCGGCATCTGGTAGCCACGCTCCCCTTACTATTATAAACAAATCGTGCTACTACTGCTAAATATATATATGCAACTCCTTAATACCAAAAGTGAGAAAATAAATATACCGTATATACTCGTGTATAAGTCGACCCGTGTATAAGCCAACCCCCCTACTTTTGCCCAAAAAATATGGGAAAACTTATTGACCCGCGTATAAGCCTAGGGCGTGAAATGCAGCAACCAGAACACAGGGACATGGAGCCAGAACACAGGGATTTTAATGCCAGGACACAGGGATATTAATGCCAGGACATAGAGACTGTAGCCAGAACACATAAGGAATGAGTAAGGTAGTTTCGTTTCACATTAAACAGAGCTGTGCTGCTTCTAAGAGAAGTTCTGTGCTTGTAAGTGTGACTAAACACATTGGAATGCAGAGAATGCAGAGAGAGAGATGCAGCTCTTCACAGAGATCAGGAAGATGATTTTAGAACAGTGATATGGCTTCTACCGTTAATTAATACTTTTCAGACACAGTTTGAAGATGGTCCAAATCCACCTCCATTTTTGAAATATTTTAAAAAATGCTTTTAGTTATTTCCCTGTCCCAATTTCTTTGTAGAGCACTTGTCCCCCCCCCCCCCTTACCCCCATTTTCCATCCCTTTGCAGACCTCTAGGACCTTCCAGGACTTTTTTACAGCAATTTTCTGAACTTTTATTAAAATTACCAGAACCCCGGACCCGAACCCAGACTTTTTTTGAAAAGTCCGGGTTCAGGTCCGGGTCCCGGACACCCCAAAGTTCGGCACGGACCCGAACTTTACAGTCCGGGTTCGCTCAACTCTAATAGTCTTACTTTCTAGAAAATTTCAATACCTATATTTAATAGTTATTTATTATTATTTCAAATATTCTTTTTTATTTCCGAAAATTCTGAAATAAGGAAGAACATTTGAAATAATAAGTTATTAATTTATAATTTTTAGTTATTATAAATTATAATAAGCTATTATTATTTCAAATGTTTTTCCTTATTTCTGACCTTTGCAGTGTGTGACTGTATGTATGCATACTGTATGTATGTGTGTGTGCATGCTGGGTGTGTATATACTGTGCTTATATTGTATGTAAACACACAGTATAAATACAATATACATCCAATATACACACAGTATATACACACCCAGTATGCACACACACATACATACAGTATGCATATATACAGTCACACACTGCAAAGGTCAGAAATAAGGAAAAACATTTGAAATAATAATAGCTTATTATAATTTATAAGAAGTAAAAATTATAAATTAATAACTTATTATTTCAAATGTTCTTCCTTATTTCCGAATTTCGGAAATAAAAAAGAATATTTGAAATAATAATAAATAACTATTAAATATAGGTATTGACATTTTCTTGAAAGTATGACTATTAGTGCTAAATTTCATATTAAGTTCATTAAAAGCCAAACTTTCAAGGAAATTTCAATACCTAAAATTTAATAGTTATTAGTTAGTTATTATTTCAAATATTCTTAGTTTTTTCCAATTTTCGGATTTCCGAATTTCGGATTTTCGTCTGCTCCGTTTGCCGAATTTCCGAATTACCGCAATTGCCGAATTACCGTGAATTGATTTTTGAACAATAATCTGTCCCTCTAAGCAGAAGCCTCTACCTAGTGCAGTCAGATCGCTCAAAGCAGCAGTATGTGAAATCTCAAATTACTCCCACAATCTGATCATTGTGCACGATCGTAGCGATCGTTGTGTTATGCAGAGTTTGATCTGCAACCTGCAATCTGTCACTCAAAGCAGCAGTATGTGAAATCTCAAATTTCTGCAATCTGTCCCTCAGAGCAACAGCAGTAGTAATCTCAGGATGCAGGATCAGGTGTTAAAATGTCTGCAATCTCTCCCTCACAAAAACGCGGACAGCTTCCTCTCCCTACACTAACCCAAGAGCATGTGACATGCAGCACTGTGACTCCAGCTTATAAAGAGGCTGGGTCACATGATGCACTGGCCAATCACAGCCATGCCATTAGTAGGCATGGCTGTGATGGCTTCTAAGAGCAAACCAGTGAAACGCTTGTTGATTGGCTGCCCTTCAGCTATTCAACATGCATGATCAACTACCAGAACCCAAAACCCGAACCCGAACGTTTTTTGAAATGTCCGTGTTCGGGTCTGGGTCCCGGACACCCGAAAGTTCAGTACGGACCCAACGTTACAGTCCGGGTTCGCTCAACACTATTCGTTAGTACCAAAAAAAACTACAAGAACTTTATTAACAACGCTACTATATTATTATCTACTCCCACAGCAATGACACAATGGAAAGCTTTGATAAATAGAAATCTTCCTTTATATATAAAACAACTTTTATTAGTAAGGGAGCATCAAATAAGTTTGATAAAATCTGGGGTTGTTGGTTAAATACTGCAGCCAGCGTATCTGAATAATTCATGGCTGCTTTGGTTAATTTTCAATATAAGCGGATTGGTAAATAAGTATGCGGTAGTGGAACAGAGGTTAAACTATCTGTTTTTTTCACCAGGCTTAAGATCTGGCATGGTGTGAAAATAGAGGACAACCGATGAAAGAATGTGTGAATGAATTTTATATGTGAGATAGGAAGGGTATGATATGATTGTCCTCTGTTTTGTTTTTTTTCTTAAGTGTATTTTGCCTAAATCTATGTATAAAATTTGAAATTGAAAAATAAAAGTTAATAAATAAAAAAAAAAAAATGTGGACTACCTGGCTTTTATTTAGATACTCTGCAGACTATGACCAACTTTGTTGCAGTTGAACTGGGTGGCGTTATGACCCTCAGATTAATAAATACCTTTATGGTATCATTTATTTCTTGATCTTCAATAAACTTGATTGTATAAAAACAAAAAATTTGGCCTTTAAAGTGTATGTAAAACCCATTTTTTTTTCTTATAAAGTTTCGGATAAGGTAGGAAAAAGTAAAGACCCTGCCAATTTTTTTTGTTTGTTTTTGCCATCTATATCCCATTCATGGGATTTCCTTTGACTTCCCGCCCCAAGCACACATGAGGAAGTAAGAGGGGTGTCCCCTTCATGACAGTTATCACCAGAATAGGTGTACCCATTATAAGGATTCTTCTCACCTTTTCTTCCTGTGAAAACTAAAAAAATCCAAATCAAATGTGGAATTTCCTTTCATGTTCTCTACTGGCGACAATGGTCACCCAGACAAAAAGAAAACATCAAAAGCAATGCATGGCCTTTTTACTCCCCACCCTTAGCAGGAGCTGAAGGTCCCGTACACCGCTCCGGGATGCCGACTCCCAGTTCACCGTCACCATGATCATCTACAAGTGTGTCATCAGCAATGATGAAATGTTCTCAGACATCTACCCAACAAAAGAAGTCTGCAATGGGCTGTGTATTGAAGTTGAAGGAAAGACAATCACCCGAAGAGAAGGTGACATCGATGACGCTCTTATTGGTGGAAACGCATCTGCTGAGTGTGTGGATGAGGGAGGTGACGGTGTAACAGTATCAGGAGTTGACAGTGTGATGAACCATAAACTTCAGGAAACTGGCTTCTCAAAGGATGCATTTAAACGATATATTAAAGACTATATGAAGGCCATTAAATGTCATCTAGAAAAGAATAATCCTGGAAGAGTGCAGCCTTTTATGACTGGAGCAGCAGAAAAAGTCAAGGAGATTCTTGGAAACTTCAAAAACCTGCAGTTTTTTTACAGGAGAGTCAATGGACCCAGAGGGTATGGTGGGCTTTTTGGATTACCGCGATGATGGTATAACCCTCTTCATGACTTTCTTCTTAGATGGCTTGGAACTTGAAAAATGTTAACCATTTGGATCGTTTGATGCAACCAACTGCTACTGATTTCCATGCATACCACACCAGGATTAAAGTCTTATGACCAACTCATACTGGACTGTTATCATCGAGCTTCATTTATTTCAACCCTAAATTATTGGAGTGGAGACAGATTTTAAAACGTTTTTTTTTGTCATTTAGTCCAAATAAAATGATGATACTCCACTCTAGTTAATGATTTGTGCATTCCTTCCTATTGCATGTTTAAACTACAACTGTGCCTGTTGCCACACTAGTTTGCACACAAGTGGACAAGTCTGATCCAGTTCTAGGAATGGATTGCAACCAACTTCAGGCGTCCTCATCTAGCTCCTGAATGCTGTAGCTGTACGGCACTCAAAGAAGCCAATTTCCAACTCATTCTCTCTGAAGTGCCTACAGCCTATGAAAATGGACATTATGTAATACAAAAAGCTATTTTTATTGGGAAGATGCCACAGGTTTGCACCTTTTTATTGTTGTGGTGCAGTGTGATTTTAGGGTAAATGCAACTTCAGTAAACTATCCCCTGAACCTAAAAAAAAAAAAAAAGCAATGCATGGGCAGCATGGTGGCTTAGTGCAGTGACCTCCAAACTGCATTCCACAGGCCAGATGTGGCCCTTTGCTTGCATTTATTCGACCCTTGGGGCACTATTACTCTCACTGATACGAGGAACTAAACTTCCAACTGACACCAACAAGCAGGCGCTATTCCTCCCACTGATTCCAATGATGGGGCACTATCCCTCCCACTTATACCAATGATGGGGCACTATTCTTCCCACTGGTAACAATGATGGGGCATTATTCCTCCCACCGATACCAATGATGGGGCACTATTCTTCCCATTGGTATCAATGATGGGGCACCATTCCTCAAACTGATACCAAAGATGCTGCACTATTCTTCCCACTGATACCAATTATTGAGCACTATTTTTACCACTGGCATCAATGATGGGGCACTATTCATCCTACTGATACCAAAGATGGGGCACTATTTTTGCAAAATCCAAACAAAATCCAAAAGGATATCGGGGAACTGGAGAAAGTGAAATGAAGGGCAACCAAACTAATAAGAGGCATGGAGGAGCTCAGCTATGAGGAAAGATTAGAGGAACTGAATTTATTTTCTCTTGAGAAGAGGAGATTAAGGGGGATATGATCAACATGTACAAATATATAAGAGGTCCATATAGTGAACTTGGTGTGGAGTTATTTACTTTAAGGTCATCACAAAGGACAAGGAGGCACTCTTTACGTCTAGAGGCAAAAATATTTAATCTCCAAATACGGAAAGGTTGTTGTGAAATGTGGAATAGACTCCCTTCAGATGTGGTTTTGGCCAGCATGGTAGATTGCTTTAAAAAAGGTCTGGATTATTTCCTTAATGTAAATAATATAACTGGGTACTAACATTTTTAGGTAAAGTTGATCCAGGGTGAATCCGATTGCCTTTCGGTGGATCAGGAAAGAATTTTGTCCCCCGCTATAGCAAATTGGATAATGCTTTTCTGGGGTTTTTTGCCTTCCTCTGAATCAACTGTGGGTGAAGAATTGCATATGGGGTTGTATGGTTATATATAATTTTCCTGGGTTTTTTTTTGCTTGAACTGGATGGACTTGTGTCTTTTTTCAACCTGACTAACTATGTAACTGTTCCTATCACTGATACCAATGATGGACAATTTTCCTCGCACTGAGGCACTATTTCTCTAACTTTTTTTTATTCACCTGAGGCACTGCTTATTCCCACTCATGCCATGGCATTTTCTACTTCCACTGGTCACAATCTATGAGAAAGAGGAATCAGAGGTGGAGAGGCAATTTCTTGAGTGTGGCTAGAATTAATGTTAGGAGAGCAATAAAGGTTAAAAATACCCCAGGAGAGAATTTTTTGAAAGCACATAAACAGAGCACTTACAGTGAGGGTCAGTCAGTTGTCTTCAGAAAGTGTTACAGAATTCAGAATTTGAGCAGATCAAAAAGTAGTGGATACTTACCTATTTAACAAAGGGATCCAGACTTTAGTGATGTTCTATCCTGAGGAATACATTTTGTAGCTAGTAACACATTGACAATAGGGGGTATGTCACCACCTAGTCTATTCCACTCCACTGTGGCTAAGCACAACAGGCATGCATTGCTGGGGTATTTCCCATTGTCCCAGCTGTGTGTTCTTGGGTGATTTACATACGGTTGAATCATATTCCACGGGAGACATATTTAGGATCAAACACTTGATGATGAATTGCCAAACTAGATACATTATATACAGTGCCATGAAAAAATATTCATACCCATTGAAATTTTCCACATTTTGACATGTTACAACCAAAAACCTAAATGTATTTTAATGGAATTTTATGTGATAGACCAACACAAAGTGGCAAATAATTGTGAAGTGGAAAATGATAAATGGTTTTAAATATTTTTTACAAATAAGTGTGGCGTGCATTTGTATTCAGCCCCTTTACTCTGATACCTCTAACTAAAATCTAGTGTAACCAATTGCCTTCAAAAGTGACCTAATTATTAAATAGAGTCCACCTGTGTGAAATCTAATCTCAGTATAAATACAGCTGTTCTGTGAAGCCCTCAGAAGTTTGTTAGAGAACCTTAGTGAACAAACAGCATCATGAAGGCCAAGAAACACACCAGACAGGTCAGGGATAAAGTTGTGGAGAAGTTTAAAGCAGGGTTAGGGTATGAAAAAATATCCCAAGCTTTGAACATCTCACGGAGCTCTGTTCAATCCATCAACAGAACATGGAAAGAGTATGGCACAACTGCAAACCTACCAAGACTTGGCTGTTCACCTAAACTGACAGGCCGGGCAAGGAGAGGATTAGTCAGAGAAGCAACCAAGACGCCCATGGCAACTCTGGAGGAGATCCACAGCTCAAATGGGAAAATCTGTCCATTGTACAACTATTAGTCGTACCCTCCACAAATCTGACCTTTATGGAGGAGTGGCAAAAAGAAAGCCATTGTCGAAAGAAAGCCTTAAGAGTCAGCTTACAGTTTGCAAGAAACCATGTGGGGGACACAGTAAACACGTGGAAGACGGTGCTCTGGTCAGATGAGACCAAAATTTTACTTTTTGGCCTAAAAGCAAAATGCTATGTGTGGTGAAAAACTAAACTGTGCATCACCCTGAACACACCACCCCCACCGTGAAACATGGTGGTGGCAGCATCATGTTGTGGGGATGCTTTTCTTCAGCAGGGACAGGGAAGCTGTTCAGAGTTGATGGGAATATGGATGGAGCCAAATACAGACCAATCTTAGAAGAAAACCTGTTAGAGTCTGCAAAAGACTTGAGAATGGGGCGGAGGTTCACCTTCCAGCAGGACAACGACCCTAAACATACAGCCAGAGCGACAATGGAATGATTTAGATCAAAGCATATTCATGTGTTAGAATGGCCCAGTCAAAGTCCAGACCCAAATCCAATTGAGAATCTGTGGCAAGACTTGAAAATTGCTGTTCACAGACGCTCTCCATCCAATCTGACAGAGCTTGAAATATTGTGCAAAGAAGAATGGGAAAAATGTCCTCTCTAGATGTGCAAAGCTGGTAGAGACTTCCCCAAAAAGACTTGCAGCTGTAATTGCAGAGAAAGGCGGTTCTACAAAGTATTGACTGAGGGGGGCTGAATACAAATGCACCCCCACACTTTTCACAGATTTATTTGTAAAAAAACTTGAAAACCATTCATCATTTTCCTCCCACTTCACAATTATGTGCCACTTTGTGTCGGTCTATCACATAAAATCCCAATAAAACACCAAGGGGTATGAATACTTTTTCAAGGCATTGTATGTTATCTCCTGTTCAATATGTAAGAAGAAATACGTTGGAATTGACAGCTACTTGAGCAGATGAGGGGCTATTTGTCCAACATGTAAGAATATAAATATAGCAAAACATATTGTGGAATATTATGGATCCAATACAAAATCTCAAAATCTAAGGGGAAGTGACCTGAGTAAAATTTAATTTTTTTGAAATTTGATAATTTTAATGAAGGGGCATGCATGTTGATGCAGACACACCAATATTCACATCACAGAATTATAAATACGTTTATATATTATTAATATGTACATAATAGTACCGTACTTGGTCATGTGGTGTGCATGTATCTCTTGCGTACTTTACACCACAGCACCTTGTCGATTTTGTCAACATAGGAAGTATCAGGTGTTGTTTGTGTGGGACCACGCTTGACAATGTCAATCTTTTAAGTAGTACTAGAGAGTTTTAGGTGGGTGGAGGTGGTGTGGTGATGATAGCACATTATGTGTGCCCGTTTAAGAAAATCCAAGGCTTATCTGTGTTTTTTAAATGAGTGGAGTATATAATGAGCTAACCCTGGCCACCATAATCTCTACCATTAACTTAAGTCTATTGGGGTCAAACATGGCAGAGAGGGGCGATTTTTGGAGAGGGGCTTTTTGATGGTTGTCTGTGGCTGAAAAAGGTTATATCTAGAAGTGAAGGCTTTGGTGTGTGCCTGCAATTCATGGTAGTTGCAATAAAAGCAGGCTCCTTGGCTAACATCCGGCATTCCGGTGGAGGACAAGGAGTGCTCTAAGTCTGGATCAGTGCCACTCTCTTTGGATTGTCTAACAGTGAGGTTTTTGAAGGTGTTATAATGTTATCAGGGTTAAGGCTGACCTACATCAGCAACAAAAGGAGGCAAGAATCACAAGTTCATTTAGGAAGGGTGATAGAATTTGGCAGTGACTTCAGACATGCATATTTATTAACAGGTCAATGATGCTGAGACCAGTAATAAAGTTGTAGAGATAAACTTCTTTAGAATAAGTTGACAAAGGATATTCCTCCATTTATGTATAAAGTCCATTTAAAGCTGGGAGTGTCAGAACCCCTACCGACCCTTATTTTACCACAGGACAAAGAATCCATATAGAATTTCACAATGAGTTGGCTTTAAGATAACCCCCTCTGCCCCCAAAAAAGGAATATATTGCAGTTCACTAGTCCTTAGATAAGATGGCTGCATTCATTTTCTTTTTTTTTTTTCATGTTTTGTTTTTTACCTGGTAATCCTGCAAACACACTTCATGTCCCTGGGTGGCTACAATCATTCCTCCTCTATGGAGGAGCCATGTGTATTTTGAAGGTTCATCCCACCATAAAGTGCTAGTTATAGATGGAACTTGGTGAGCCGAGTCTTCCCCTAACTTCTAATATATCTTGGATACCCCGAAGGCGAGACCTCACTGCCATAAAACCCCAATCTGTCCCTTTGGGAGTTTTAAATGTAACCCCCGACCTTTGTGTACTCCAGCTCCTCTTGTTATATTCTCCCTAATATAAAATAAATATAAAAAAATTAGACGGGGATGGTGGAAGACCTTTTTAATGGGTATGGCAGATGGGCAGACCCAGGAAGCACAAAGTTCTCACAAGAGATAGAAGTAACAGTCAGGGACTTTAATTCTCCATCATCTACCAAAGATTAAAATTTAATTTTTTGGTAGATTGGTCTTTTGAATGACGAGCCATTTTCTCCTTTAGTAATATTTCATGTTTTTTTTTTTTTTGTTTGATTGAAATTTTCTGGCTGATCATGTGATGCGTTGAATCCTCTTCCTTTTGAATAATGCAGGCGTGCCTTTTCTAAGTGGATGTGTATGCTGGCCTATGACTGTGCACACAAATCCGCCTAGGGGAGCCATCTTGTCTGCTGCCATGTCTTTCCTGACATCAACAATGAACCAGCATTCTTTCCACTGACCACGAAAGTAAGGAGCATTCTTCCCACTGATCACCAATATAAGGGGCATTCTTCCCTCTGACCACCAATGTAAGGAGCATTCTTCCCACTGACCACCAATGTAAGCAACATTATTTGCACTGATCACCGATGCAAGGAGCATTCTTCCCTCTGACCACCAATGTAAGGGGCATTCTTCCCACTGACCACCAATGTAAGGGGCATTCTTCCCACTGACCACCAATGTAAGGTACATTCTTCCCACTGACCACCAATGTAAGGTACATTCTTCCCACTGACCACCAATGTAAGGTACATTCTTTCCACTGACCACCAATGTAAGGGACATTCTTTCCACTGACCACCAATGTAAGGGACATTCTTCCCACAGACCACCAATGTAAGGAGCATTCTTCTCACTGACCACCAATGTAAGGGGCATTCTTCCCACTGATCACCGATGCAAGGAGCATTCTTCCCACTGACCACCAATGCAAGGAGCATTCTTCCCACTGACCACCAATGTAAGGGGCATTCTTCCCACTGACCACCAATGTAAGGAGCATTCTTCTCACTGACCACCAATGTAAGGGGCATTCTTCCCACTGATCACCGATGCAAGGAGCATTCTTCCCACTGACCACCGATGCAAGTAGAATTCTTCCCACTGACCACCAATATAAGGAGCATTCTTCTCACTGACCACCGATGCAAGGAGCATTCTTCCCACTGACCACCAATGCAAAGAGAATTCTTCCCGCTGACCACCAATGTAAGGGGCATTCTTCCCAATGACCACCAATGCAAGGAGCATTCTTCCCACTGACCACCATTGTAAGGGTCATATTTTATCCATTGACCACCAATGTAGGGGTATTCTTCCCACTGACCCCAATAAATTTATATTACCAGGGGTTTCTTGAGACCTGAATATTATTTTACAGGGTTCCTTCGGGAAGAAACGTTTGAGAGACTGATCTACATGAACTTCTACCTCCATTTTTAAGTGATGTATGAATATTCCGTGTCCTCCACACTGGAAGTCTCCTTATACCAGAGAAACTTCCACTTTTAGCAGTCACAGTGGATGCTTTGTTTTTTAGCAATGTTTACCTCTGGAATTCCCATTTCACCACTTAAAATGAAGACAGGTATTCTGGCAATGTCTTAACTATGTCTTCTCCTTCTGTCTCGGTGCTGCATCATTGGCTCTCACAAACCTCTTCCCCAGTGTGTATTTCAATCAAAGCACTTACTGTGCTCAAACTTCCCTTTTATCCACTAACTTAACGGTTTTACACACAAAGAGCTCACATTGACTTAGTTTCTCTTTGTTTTGGAAGGATTCTGCAATTGAAAGCAGGTTTTCAGCATTGTAGTTAGTGGGGCTTTCAGTGCTGAAAACAAGTTGTTCCTTTAAGGGTTAAGATCACCGGCCATCTCCAAGCTTGCTCTCCATGTATCCATTGCTATATGTATGTTCCAGTTTGGTGTTAGAGATTTCCACTCTATCAAAATAAACACATAGATACAAAATTTGGATGGAGATAAATATAACCAAGGCCAAAACTTTTTTTTGTAGTTTTGGATGGAGTGGAGAGGGATTAGCACACCTGTCCGTTTTTATTGCTATCTGTGCCCCCATTAGGTAGATTTGTTCTCTCTATTTGTCCTGTTTACCATTATCACTTAAAGTCAAAGTAAAGAAAATTCCAAATTTTGGGTTGTCCCCAGAAAAGCAATAGAGGGGAAATCTTTCAATAGGAACACTAGTTCTGGTGACCTGGGGGTGCCTAAGAGATTCCCTTAATTTGCAGGGATTTCCTCTCATTTCCTGTTTGGCTATGGGACAGGAAGTTAAAGTGTTACTAAATCCACAACAGTAAAATATGTCTGTATATGCAGAATAGCATGCTTGCTATACTCACTGTGTAAATTAAGGGGTTAATCCTCTATATTGTGTAAAAAGGCTGTTTGATCTTGTATGGCCAGATACTTCATTCTTGCCCTGTCTACTATATTAGACTATACTATACTATACTACATGCAGGCAGTGTGGAAAGGTTGCACATGCTCTGTTCGATCTTTCTGTTTCACATGGACACAGACTGCAGTGCATTTCCTGAGGCAGTGATTGTTTATTTGTGAACTGAGCATGTCATTGGCAAAGCACCAATCAGCTCTTGCCAGGTTTTGGGTGAAGGGTCACTGATACAAAGGAAGTTACATCATCAGAGAATGAAATGTCTCCTCCTATATGAAAACGGTGTAAGCCCTGGCTACTTGCAGTTTATCACCTGACTGCAATATACAGATGAAAAAAGGTATATAGTGGCTATATATATATATATTTTGATATAAAAAGAAGATTTAGAAGCTGTGTGCACTGTGGGGGGGGGGGGGGGGATTATTTTAGAAAAATATAGTTT
>BLSH010551091.1:226858-239133 GCA_018402905.1 Glandirana rugosa | reverse complement strand
ATCATCTACCAAAATCTTACTATTAGAGAGGGAGTCTCGTGGTTGTCCTTGGAGAGGGATTACGTCATCATCTACCAAAATCTTAATATTAGAGAGGGAGTCTCGTGGTTGTCCTTGGAGAGGGATTAAGTTCTAAAACCATCTACTACTGCATTAGGGACAGGTTCCTGTTGGTGCTCTGAGGGAGAGATTATCATTCTAAAACCATCTACTACTGCATTAGGGAGAGGTTCCTGTTGGTGCTCTGAGGGAGAGTTTATCGTTCTAAAACCATCTACTACTGCATTAGGGAGAGGTTCCTGTTGGTGCTCTGAGGGAGAGTTTATCGTTATAAATCCATCTACTACTGCATTAGGGAGAGGTTCCTGTTGGTGCCCTGAGGGAGAGTTTAGCGTTCTAAAACCATCTCCTACTGCATTAGGGAGAGGTACCTGTTGGTGCTCTGAGGGAGAGTTTATCGTTCTAAAACCATCTACTACTGCATTAGGGGGAGGTTCCTGTTGGTGCTCTGAGGGAGAGTTTATTGTTATAAAACCATCTACTACTGCATTAGGGGGAGGTTCCTATTGGTGATCTGAGGGAGAGTTTATCCCTATAAAACCATCTACTACTGCATTAGGGAGAGGTTCCTGTTGGGGGCTACCCCAATTCTAAAAAACAAAAAAAACAAACAAAAAACAGTGTTGGCTACCTCCTCCACCACCACTTCCACCTACACCGCCACGGTCACCGCCTCCTCAACCTTCAGGCTCCTACTCCACATCCACCTCCAGCTCCATTTTTTTTTTTAGGTCATTTTAAGTTATTTCCCTATCCACATTTGTTTGCAGGGCACTTGTCCTACTCTTACCCCCATTTTGCTTCCTTTTGCAGCTTTTTAGCCTTTCCATGACTTTTTTACAGTCATTTTTGTGCCCAAAAGTTCGGGTCACCATTGACTTCAATGGGGTTTGGTGTCCGGGGTTAAGCTCGTATCGAGTTCGTTGCCGAACCCGAAGATTTTCACGAGGTTCGGCCGAACCCGACGAACTCGAACATCAAGATGTCCGCTCAACTCTATTGTTGAATCCTCTTCAAATTTTGGGTTTATGGTTGTGGCCAAAAAGCTAAATTTTAGTCTCATCACTCCAAATGACTTTGTGCCAGAAGTTTTGAGGCTTGTCTCTGTGCTGTTTGCCGTATTGTAAGCAGGTTACTTTGTGGCATTTGCATAGTAATGACTTTCTTCTGGCGACTCGACCATGCAGCCAATCTTTCTTCAAGTGCCTCCTTATTGTGCATCTTGAAACATCCACACTGCATGTTTTCAGAGAGCCCTGAAGTTATTTGTGGGTTTTTCTTTGCATTCTGAACAATTTTCCTGGCTGAAACATTAGTTGTTCTACCTGACCGTGGTTTGGTTTCAACAGAACCCTTCATTTTCACACACTAATTACACGCAAACAGATCACAGGTGAGGATGGTTACCTTTAATAGCCATTCAAACCTCATGTGTCAACTTGTGTGCATGTTATCAGGCCAAAATCACCATGATATGTAAACTTTTGATAATAAATGGCTTCAGCCAAACACTAACCATGAGTGAAAGAAATGTTTTTGTATTCTCATTCATATTCTCTGAAAAATGGCCAATAAATCATAAATTCTGCTAGGGTATGTAAACTTATGAGCACAACTGTATTGATAATGTCAGGCATGTGCCATGTAAACCCTTAGGGGACCGCTTCATGGTCTTTGAGCTGAGACAAAGGGTTGAGGTTTCTGTTCTGCAACACAGGAGAAACATTGAGACCTTGCCTCAGGATCAGGATCTCAGGATCCCTAAAAAGCTCTCCAAGGTCTCCCAAGTGGTTCCACTGTATGTGCCAAATATTCTCATTTTATGTATGGAACCAAAAATTTGAATGTGTTTGATTCCTCACTCCTCCTTGAGTGCTTACAAAAGATTCAGGGCCTCAAAGTTCCTACGGGGATCACTATTACTGAATATAAGATTTGATATTATTTAAAAAACCTGCAATCTAAATACCTTGAATGCAGCTTGCACAGAAAGTTTTTATTTCTTCTCCTTGACATAAATCACCAGAACTGACAGCCCCATCCCTCTCTGGAACAGAAGCATACATCTCCTGTATAAATGCAGTCTACAATCATTGTTTGCAGACTTTATTGATACATACATTATAACAATATTGTTGTTACAATGTATCTAGATCACATATGTCAAACACAAGGCCCGCGGGCCGAATGCAGCCCTCCAGGCCTTGTCATGTGGCCCTCGCATCCAGTTTTGCAGCTGGAATGTGGCAGAACTTCATTCTGCCGCCTCCAAATTTCTCCCTTCGCTTGCACTCCCTGCAAGGTGAGGCAAAGCCTCCAAAAGAGGGAGGTACTAGAGCCAGGCAAGGGAAGAGAGAGATGCAAAGACGTTTCGGGGAGGGGGTTGGTGTTTCACACTATGCATAGCGCACTCCTGAACTTTGTATGTAACGCACTCCTAAACTCTGCACTCTGTACATAGCATAGACCTCGGTTCTGCACTCTGCACATAACGTACTCTTGAACCCAGCACTTTTTACGTATCGCACCCCAGATACAACCGGCCCTTTTAGGGCAACCATACTGCTAATACGGCCCTCAATGAAATGGAGTTTGACACCCCTGATCTAGATTAATTCTTTTATGTGCAGATCACATAATGGCAATTAAAGAAATTGGACGAGTGTGCTTTCTGCCTGTGCTGCACCCTAATCATTTAGCAATGTTTCCAGTGCTCCTTAACATAAAATATGCCCATCAGCAGGCTCCTTATGTTAAGATTCATATTTTGTTAAAGGAGCACACTGATGGGCACATTTTATGTTAAGGGGCACTCTGATGGGCATATTTTATGTTAAGGGGCACTCTGATTGGAACAGTTTATGTTAGGGGGCACGTTGATGGGTACATTTTATGTTTAGGGGCACTCTGATTGGAACAGTTTATGTTAGGGGGCACGTTGATGGGTACATTTTATGTTTAGGGGCACTCTGATGGGCACAGTAAAATGTGGGGCCTGCTGATGGGCACATTTTATGTTAAAGGGGAATGCTGATGGGCACATTTTATGTTAAGGGGCACACTGATGGGCACATATGTAAGTGGGGGCAAGCTGAAGGGCACTTAGTATTATGTTAAGGGGGTACGCTGAGGGGCACATATTATATTAAGGGGGCATTTTGAGGGGGACACCTACTGTAAAGGAGCACTCTGATGGGCACATCTGATGTGATGGGGACACCTGATCTAAGGGGGCACTCTGATGGGAACACCTAATGTAAGATGGCACTATGATGGGGACACCTGATGAAGGGTGGCACTGTGATGGGGACACCTGATGTAAAAGGGCACTGTGATGGCGACACCTGATGTAAGGGGGCACTCTGATGGGGACACCTGATGTAAAGGAGCACTTTGATGGGCACACCTGATGTGATGGGGACATCTAAAGTAAGGGGGCACTCTGATGGGACAAATAATGTAAGGGGGCACACTGATGGGAGACACCAGATGTAAGGGGACCCTCTGATGAAGAAACCTGATGTAAGTGGGCACTCTGACGGAATACCTGTTGTAAGGGGGCACTCTGATGAGGACACCTGATATAAGGGGGTACTCTGATGGTGCAACTGATTTATGGGGGTAGTCTGATGGGGGCACCAATGTAATGAATTACTCTGGTAGGGGAACCTGATGTAAGGGGGAACACTATTGGGGATGCTTACATTTACAGAGTATTACCAGAGTGTGTGGAGGAAACAGTGAGAAAAGCACCAGAGAGAGTGGCTTGGAAAAAAGGAAAGAAGACGCGTAGAATTAATTACTGCACAGACTTGTGATTCAGACCTCAGCCGGAAAAACTTTTAGTGACCGGACTTCCTTGAATTTTAATCCACTACCCCTGCTCTATAATATTCCCCTTTGTTCCTTCCCAGCAGCTAAATAAAAGGTTATGTAATGAGGTGAGGGGAGGGGTGGAGGAGTTGGGCCAGCAAAAGAGAGTAATTAGACCCTCCCAGAAGAGGAGAGGGCTGTGACATGCAAGGTGGGGGCTGTGCTGGTAAATGGACTCTTCCTGTAATGGTCAAAACTTTTATCAAGTTCAAAGACACATCACAAGAGAATAAAAAAATAATTTATGGAAAGGAAAAAACTGCAATTAAAGTGGAACTAAGCCCATTGATTTAAAATTTGCAAAAACAGTTACATTCCGGGCATGTAAACTGCAACATTGGTTGTGCTCTCAACCAAACTGTCAAACCATCCAATGGGCGGTGTCATAACTGATCACATGTGCAGCATGATGGCCATTGCAAATCAAACAGAGGCTAAGATGGCAGCTTCCTTGGCTGGATAGAAGGGTTTAGTTCTGTTTTAAACATTTTTAATACTTGATTTTTCTAGGCTTTTAAGTGCTTTTATCTACCTCGCCTAAAAAATAGTTTACAAGGAGTATCATGTAACAAAAGATACTATATTTATCGGTGTATAACAGGGGAAGTTTCAGGAAAAAAAACTACATTTTAAATAAAGAACTTTGAAGCAAAATAAGAGTCAGTGCCCATCAATGCTGCCTTATCAGTGCCCATCAATTCAGCCTCACCATTGCCCATTAATGCAGCCTTATCAGTGCCCATCAATTCAGCCTCACCATTGCCCATCAATGCAGCCTTATCAGTGCCCATCAATGCAGCCTGATCTGTGCCCATCTGTAGCCTCACCATTGCCCATCAATGCAGCCTGAGAACGGGGATCTCCTGTTTATTTGACGACCACTGTAATACGAAGTCCCGGCTCCTATGATAGACAGCACACTGGTCCAATGCCAGGACATGTGACGTCTATCATAGGAGCCAGTCCAGGAGGTGGGACTTACAGTGGCCGCCGAGTAAACAGGAGATCCCCGCTCTGTGTAATTCAGCGGCGCTCGCCCCCTCCCCTTCCCCTCTGTGGCAGCCCAGGTAATGTATTGGCGTATAACACGCACATGATTTGCCCTCTATTTTCACGGGGAAAAGTGTGTGTTATATGCCGATAAATACGGTGATCATTTTGCCCTCCATTGATTTCTAAGCACACCTCTGGGAGGCAGAAACCTGCAGCTTTATCCACTTGCGATGGTCAATTTTTTAAAACATTTTTTTGAAGTTGCATGAAATAGAGGATGGCAAAATCGCAAACCATCAAAATGCAAGACTTTCCAAGTGTAATCTTTCCAAGTTATAATGCAATTCGAATTATGATTGCAATAATATTATATATAATAATATTATATATACAATAATAATATATTATAATAATATTATATATACAATAATAATATATTATAATAATACTATATAGACAATAATAATATATTATAATAATATTATATATACAATAATAATATATTATAATAATACTATATAGACAATAATAATATATTATAATAAAATTATATATACAATAATAATATATTATAATACTATATAGACAATAATAATATATTATAATAATATTATATATACAATAATAATATATTATAATAATACTATATAGACAATAATAATATATTATAATAATACTATATAGAGAATAACAATATATTATAATAATACTATATATACAATAATAATATATTATAATAATATTATATATACAATAATAATATATTATAATAATACTATATAGACAATAATAATATATTATAATAACATTATATATACAATAATAATATATTATAATAATATTATATATACAATAATAATATATTATTATATATACAATAATAATATTATTTTTCTTATGACTTTTTTTATTTTATTTCAAATTGGAAAACAAGAGGTATTTATTGCAAACATTTGTTTCAAAAGCATTTTCATCACCATAATAAAATGCTTAATGTTCATCCAAGTAGTAAGTAAATGACTTTTACATTAATTTAAGATGAAATCAGTTTTGTGACTCTGTATCGGGTGGAATCATCTTGTTATATTCATTCCTGCAGAGATACTTGTCATTCCTATTGCTCGTGTCTTGACACTGAAATAACAGACCCTTGCCCTATAATTGTTAAACTCAGCTGGTTTTAAAAACCCATCATTCTGTTTGTCACAAGGCTCTCCACACAGCAGCCCTTGTCCTTGGCTCCATAGGCAGAAAGTTGTCAAATACCCCTCTTTTTTTTTGGCCTCGAAAAAAAAAAATCAATTTCAATCAACATGGAGTGTAATATTATCAAATGTCAACCCTTGCGGTCGCTTGCTTTGAAAATGATCCTTGACAGCTTCTTGTCGACTTAATTAAGTGCCACAAAAAAAAAAGTCAAAATATCTTAGACTGCAGCTCTTTCTCTCTGTGCTTCAAAGGTTCTATTGACAGCTCAGAGAAAAAAATTACCTTTGGGGGTTTTATTGATAAGTCTTTCCCTGATATTGGAATGATTCTTGAGCAGATAAATCACATTTAGATTTGTTAGTAATTGAGGAGAATTGATTGAATTGTTAGGACATTCCCAGAGGGATGCCTTCACTCTCCCATGTTGTGCAGAGCTTGTCAATGGAAAAATAGGACCTGTTTTTGGCAAGATTGATAAAGCTTTAATTGTTAGAATGATCAAGCCGGTTTTCCTATCGTTAGCTGGATGGTGTCGGAACAGTTTCACCATGGCTATAAAGGCAAAATGAGGAGTGAGAAGATGATAGCCTGGTAAAAAAATAATACCTGAAGCTGTTTAAAATGTATCTTAACCCTAGCAATGAACTTCTCTTATTTTCCTCTTTAAACTCCAAAATATTGAAATTATTTAAACACATTGAAAATTAGAGAAAAACATTTTAATCTCTTAAATTATTGGAGATTATTTAACCCCTTGCCGACATCTGAGGGCGGCAAAGTGGTTCGATATCGCAAACCGCCGTCAGGGTCGTGAGCGCGCGCCAGGGTGGATAAAATTCAATGATTTTTTTTATTTAAATCAATTTTTTTTGATTTTTATCAAATTTATTTTAATAAATTACTTTTGAAGTAAAAATCTATCCAAAGATAATTTTCTATTTAGGATACATTAATAATTTAGTTTATTCAGCATGAAATGGAGCTTCGTTATGTAGCATGAGGCTGTATATTCTGCAATATTTACATTTTTGGTAAACTCATTCAATGAATCCAAGCTCTGCAAGCTGAGATAACATGCACTGCATTGATGCATTCACACAATGTCACAGTAACCATGTGATAAAACAAAGTTCAGGAATATTCCTTTATCTCATTGTTTTGCAAATCTATGTACACTACAAACTGTATGACTGAATCGGTTCTGATATCACTGTTTTACTAACCTGACAGCTTATTATTCTAAATAGGAAACCTTCATTTTGTTTGCAAATATTAAAGATTCTAACTACCAGCAAGAATGAGTCCTTACATTTAAAGAGCACCTGTCATTTCAGATCCATCAGGGCAGCGCCTGTTAGTGGGCATCCACTCACCTGCTGCTGCCACCTCCCTCACCTTGCTGTGTCACTGCCGCAGCACCAGCCGTCCCATTAAAGTAAATGGGACTGTCAGTGAGTCAACAGCGGGTCAGAGGAGGAGCCGCTGAGGGACAGAGATGACAGTTTCTCTTTAAAAATTGTGATTTAAATCAAGCCTTTTTACTAGTGATTTAAATCATGATTTAAATTGTGATTTAAATCGAGTTGATTTAAATCAAATCCACCCTGGCGCACGCGCGCTGCCGGAGGCGCCCGCGCCTCACAGTGTTTCGGGGGAGTCAGGGAGCTGGTAGAGCAGACTCGATGTCCGCCGGCTACCCGCGATCACTCCCTCGCAGGGACAGAACCGGAGGTCCATGCATGAAGACACACGGATCTCCGTTTTGACAGGGGGAAGGAATGAGATCTCAGGCTTCCTGTATATGGGAGCCACGATCACTCTCCTCCCCCACTTAGCCCAGCCCCCAATACAGTTAGTAACATACACAGGGAACACAGTTGACCCTTAGAGCGCCCCCTGCAGGTTAACATCTTCCCTGCCAGTGACATTTACACAGTAATCAGTGCATTGTCATAGCACTGATCGCTGTATAAATGCCAATGGTCCCAAAAAAGTGTCAAAATGGTCCAACATGTCCGCCGCAATATCGCAGTACCGCTAGAAATCGCAGATCGCCACCATTTCTAGAAAAGAATAAAAAAAACCCCATAAATTAATTCTCATCATTCGTAAACACGGCAACTTTTGCGCAAACCAGTCAATATGCGCCGATTGCGATTTTTTTCTACCAAAAATATGAGGAAGAATATAAATCGGCCAAAACTGATGAAAAAAATGTTTTTTTTATATATATTTTTTTTGGATTTGTACTTTAGCAAAAAGTAAGAAATATTTTTTTTTTTTGCAAAATTGTCGCTCTTTTTTTTGTTTATAGCGGTGATCAGAAATGACGCAGAAGAGATCAAATACCACCAAAATAAAGCTCTATTTGTGGAAAAAAAAGGACACAAATTTTGTTTGGGTACAACGTCACAAGACCGCGCAATTGTCAGTTAAAGTGACGCAGTGCCAAATCGCAAAAAGTGCTCTGGTCCTAAAGGGGGACATCCTTCCGGGGCTGAAGTGGTTAAAATCAATGTAAATAGTAAAAAATGTGTTTTTCTCCTAAATATTAAATGATATTAAAGGTAAGTTTAAAAAAAGAACAAACATGTTATACTTACCTGCTCTGTGCGGTTCCTCCTCTTCTTGGGTCCCCGCTGGCGCTCCTGGCCAATCCCTGCTGCCAAGTGCCCCCAGAGAAAACAGTTTGCTATGGGGGCACTCAAGCAGACTTGTTCACAAGCCGCGGCTCTGCTTGTCCATTCAAACACAGGGCTGTGGCTCGGCCCAACCCCCTCTCTTTCCTCACTGGCTCAATGGCTGTGATTGACAGAGGCTTCCGCTGCTGTCTCAGCCAATGAAGAGGTAGAGTTCCCAGAGAGCCGGGGCTCTCGTGCATATCACTGGATCAGGATGGGGCTCAGGTAAGTATTATGGGACTGGGGATGCTGCACACAGAAGGATTTTTACCTTCATGTATAGAATGCATGAAGGTAAAAAACCTTGAGCCTTAGCAACCACTTTAAATCATTGAAATTATTGAAAAACACTGAAAATTACTGAAACAAAACATTTTATTTTCTTAAATTATTGAAATTATTTAAAAACAATGAACAATTTTCAGCGTTCAGCGCTCTCACACTTTGAATGACAATTACTCTCTCATGCTACACTGCACCCAAACAAAATTTGTATCATTTTTTTCACACCAATAGAGCTTTCTTTTGGTGGTATTTAATCATCACTGGGTTTTTTACTTTTTGCGACATAAGTGAAAAAAAAGCGAAAATTTTGAAAAAAGAAACACTTTTTTAGTTTCTATAAAATTTTGCAAAAAAAGTAATTTTTGTTCATAAATTTGAGCCAAAACCTATACTGCTACCTATCTTTGATACAAAATAACCCAAATAAGTGTATATTATTTGGTCTGTGTGAAAGTTATAGAGTCTACAAGCTATGGTGCCAATCATTGAAAATTGATCACACCTGATGCACTGATGGCCGATCTCATTTCTTGAGGCCCTGAAATGTCAGGAATGTACAAATACCCCCTTTTGAAGAATAGGCATTCCAAGGTATTTAGTATGAGGCATGGCGAGTTTTTTGAAGTTGTACTTTTTTCCCACAATTCTTGGGAAAATTAAGAAATTATTTATTTTTTGCACAAAATTGTCATAACAAGTTATTTCTCACACACAGCATATGCATACTTCCAATTACACCCCGAAATACATTCTGCTACTCATCCCGAGTATGGCGATACCACGTGTGTGAGATTTTCACACAGCCTGGCCACATAGAGAGGTCCAACATGCAGGGAGCACCGTCAGGTATTCTAGGAGCAAAAATTTCACATCTAATTTCCTAACCACCTATTACACTTTTGAAGGCCCTGGAGCACCAGGGCAATGGAATTACCCACAAAATGACCCCATTTTGGAAAGCAAACATCCCAACGTATAATCTATGAGGCATTATGAGTCTTTTGAATGGTTCATTTTTTTCTACAAGTCTTCGAAAAACGTGGACAGAAAATGAAACCGCTTTTATTTTTACGTGGTCAATTTATAAGATATTTTTAACACATAGCATGCACATAGCAAAAATTAACCCCCAAAATATATTCTGCTACTCGCCCCTAGTATGGCGTTACCACATGTGTGAGACCTTTTCACATCCTGGCCACATACAGAGGCCGGACATGCAGAGAACTCCGTCAGGCGTTCTAGGAGCATAAATTACACATATAATTTCATTCATACCTATCACACTTTTGAAGGCCCTGGAGCACCAGGACAGTGGAATTACCCGCAAAATGACCCAATTTTGGAAAGCAAACACCCGAGGTATATTCTATGGGGCATGGGCTGCAGATAGGTACTTGTGTACTCTGATGGGCTGCAGATAGGTACTCAGGTATTCTGATGGGCTGCAGATAGGTACTCGGGTACTTTGATGGGCTGGAGACAGGTACTCGGGTAATCTGATGGACTGGTAAAAGGTACTTGGGTACTCTGGTGGGCTGCAGATAGGTACTCGGTTACTCAGATGGGTTGGTGACAGGTACTCGGTTAATCTGAAGGGCAGGTGACAGGTACTCGGGTACTCTGATGGGCTGGTGACAGGTACTCGAGAACTCAGGTGGGCAGGTGACAGGTACTCAGGTGGGCAGGTGACATGTACTTGGGTACGCTGATGGGCTGGTTACAGGTACTTGGGTACTCAGATGGGCAGGTGACAGGTACTCTGGTACGCTGATGGTCTGGTGACAGGTACTCAGGTACGCTGATGGTCAGGTGACAGGTACCAGGGTACTCTGATGGTCTGGTGACAGGTACTCGGGTACTTTGATGGGTTGGTGGCAGGTACTCGGGCACTTTGATGGGTTGGTGACAGGTACTCGGGTACTTTGATGTGTTAGTGACAGGTACTCGGGTACTCAGATGGGTTGGTGACAGGTACTCAGGTACTCGAATGGGATGGTGACAGGTACTCGGGTACTCAGATGGGATGGTGACAGGTACTCGGGTACTTAGATGAAATACTTGAAACCCTCTGGGTCTGCCTTCCAACCAGGGAGGGATCTTCCCTTAGAATTGGAATAGTATACAGACCCCCAGGACAGAGTGAAGATTATGATAACTTGTTGATTGATGAGATAACTCAAATGGCAATGAAGGGAGAGGTTTTGATTATGGGTGACTTCAACATGCCTGACGTTAACTGGAATTCTCAAACTGCTATTACAAGCAGGAGCAGGGATGTAATGGAAGCACTGAATGGGGTTTCTCTAAAACAGTTAGTAAAAAGCCCAACCCGAGGTGATCATATTCTTGACCTAGTACTGACAAATGCGGATCAACTGTCTGATGTTGAGGTGGGGGAGAATTTGGGTTCTAGCGATCACCAATGTCTTTGGTTTGATATTAAAACAAGAACTGAAAAATCATATACGAAAACAAAGAATAAACGGAAGAAAAAAACAATATGGTTCACCAAAGAGGTAAGTAGGATAGCAAAGGGAAAAAAATGGCATATAGAAGTTTCAAGGAAACAGGAGGTGCAGCTGACAGAGAGGAGTATAAAAATACACAAAAGGAGGCCAAACACATTATCGGTGCTGCAAAAGCACAGAAAGAGGAGGACATTGCTAAGTCTATTAAGGAAGGAGTTAAAACCTTTTTTAGGTACATTAGTGATAGAAGGAAAAAATACAATGGGATCACTAAAATGAAAACTGGGCACAACACATATGTTGAGGGAGACCAGGATGTAGCAAACCAATAGTAATCACGTCAGACAAAGACTCTTCTGACTTGTTTTCATTAACAAATTTACCAAACGATGTAGGACCAGAGGGAGTTGTATACACAACACGGGTCAAAAGTAAAATCACTAGGGTAACATAAAAAAGGAAGATAGTGATTACATGGATTTTTTCCAAAATTGAGGAAGGAATTATCTGAATCGTTACAGGAGGAGAAAGACACGAAAACGTCGTGGCTATTACACAAACCGGAGGAAAACACATAAAAATATGAGGAGAGACAGTCGACGTGGAGGACAAAGGAACTTTGAAGATATACGGTAAAAAAAGGGAAACGATAGGATGAATGGAGAAACCACTTGGTATAACAAAAAAAGAAGGCAAATAAGAA
>BLSH010551091.1:215175-225914 GCA_018402905.1 Glandirana rugosa | reverse complement strand
AGACAGAAGGAGTTCAGAGACGGGTAACAAAAATGGTGAAAGGTCTGGGGGATAAAACATATCAAGATCGACTTCAGGAACTTAATATGTACAGTCTGGAGGAAAGAAGGGAGAGGGGAGACATGATTGAAACCTTTAAATACATCAAGGGGGTGAATAAGGTTCAGGAGGGGAGTCTTTTCAATATGAAACCAAAATCAAGAACACGGGGACCTCAAACTAACTGGAGGGAAGTTCAAAACTAATCTTAGAAAGTATTATTTTACTGAAAGGGTGGTTGATGATTGGAATAAACTACCAACAGAGGTTGTGAGACAGTCAACAGTAAATGGCTTCAAACATGCTTGGGATAAACATAAATCTATAGTCAGGCAACAAGGTTAATGTAAAAAAAATAAATAAATAAATAAATAAACAAATAAATAAAAAGGGGCAGACTCGATGGACTACTCAGTCTTTTTCTGCCGTCATTTTTCTATGTTTCTAGGTTTCTATGGATGGTGACAGGTACACGGGTACTCAGGTGGGCAGGTGACAGGTACTCGGGTACTTTGATGGACAGGTGACAGGTACTCTGATGGGCTGTGACAGGTACTTTGATGAGGTGGTGACAGGTCCTCTTTATTAGGTGGAGGGTGATCAGTGTGCTTGGTGTACACAGCAAGCGTTAACGAGCTGTTACCGCAATCTCTCTCTCACACATGATCGATGTGTGACAGGGAGAACCGTGGTAACAGCTTGTTACCGCGGTTTGTTTACATCACATGGCCAGCTGTGATTGACACAGGCGGTCACATGGTAAAGAGCCAATTCTATTGGCTCTTTACACTGATCGGAGCTGGGCTTTGTCCGAGGGACAAGCCTCAGCCCTGATCGCCACGCTGCGTGCCCCTGGGGGCGTGCACGCGGAGGTCAGTAGTGACCGGCTGTGATTGGACACAGCTGGTCACGTGATAAAGAGCCAATTTTATTGGCTCTTTACCCCGATCAAGGGGGGCTGTGTCCTGAGGGACACTATTGATACGCGATCGCCGCGCTGCGGGCCCCCAGGGGCCCACAGTAGCGGCGAAAAGGGAAAGTCGTCAAGGTGTTGATCTAGGTCAGTGCCAGGGTTAGTGTTTGGGTCAGGGTCAAAGGACAAGGTCAGGGTCAAAGGTCAAGGACAGGGTTAAAGATCAAGGTCAGCATTTTTTAACAGAATTTTTTTTTTTTAAATTAGTGCCCACGTGTTTTAAGTAGGATAAAAAAGAGCAAAATGCGCACTATTGTTTTTTTAGGCTGTACTACAGGTACAAACCACAACTACCATACACATATGTGATATCGCCGCAATTGTCAGGAACAAGAGAATTTAATTTAGTTTTTTCTTTGGTGGAAGGTTATGGTAGTACCAAGAAATATACAGCTAAATTTACAAAAAAAAACAAAAAAAAAAAACTTTTTTTCACTATTTTCCTTTAATAATAAAAAAAATCAGGAGATATTCATTCCCATTTAACACCAAATAGAAGCCCAATTTGTCCTGAAAAAAACCTGGTATAATCCACCTGCATGCACAAAGTAGTTGTGATGATATATACAGTTTTACTAACTTTACTGAGCCACAACAGCTGCGTGTGGAGGCCGGAGATCCTTTTGGGGACAGAGGCACCCCTCTATGAGAACGCGTATGGCAGATCCCGTCGTGGGCTGCAGAAATATCTGCTTCTGCTGGTGTTTATGGGGATCGAGGAGTGGTGCCTTCAAAAGAGTTTGACCTAATTTTTCGAGTAAATGTTTTGGATAAGGGGCAACTTGGGAATGCGGCCATCCCTTTTCTCCCCCTCCCCCTCCTTCCACACCATCTGGATGTTGGGATGATAGATCTGAACCAACGCTTCCCAGTACGTGGCATGAGGGCAACTGCGACATATGATCAGACCTGGACCCAAATCCTTCTTGCCATGCCAATGCTGAAGTACCATTCTAATCCCAGCTCTATCTTTGAATCATTTTCTATTGCACATTAGAATTGTGAAGCTCTGTGAGTGCCACTTATTGGGAAATTGCGTCCAGATATGCAAATATATTCTGCAGTAAGCCCCTGACGAAAGGCTTGAACCTGAAACGCGTTGGGCTCTTCTCCTATTGCATAGGACTGCGGAATGGTGTACATATTTACTCAATTGTTGGTGTGTGCCATCTAGGCTGGAATGTTTTCCTGGTTTTAACAGGTTGTAAAATAATGTATTTGCAAGAAACCTTTTGTGAAATTGTGTAATTTCATCCTTTTAACCTGAATTTATGTGCAATAAATGTAACTTTTACACTTATATGTTGTATTGAATATTTTCTGCTCCATCACCTTTAAAGTCCCACCAATAGGGGGTTCTTTCTGTTTAGTTTTACCAACACATGTCAAAGTTGCAAAATTGTGCTTAGGCATTTAGAATTGTTTTACCCTTATGCGCGAAGGCCAAGACAACAGTATTTTCCCAGCCATGGCTCCTACTCAGTTTCTATAGGTGGGTCTTGCATTGGGGCAGAAGACTATTCAGCATCACACAGTGACATGCTTGTTCCAAATTGCTTCTAGGAATTGGGCAATGGCTGCCTCCGGAGATAGCTGGGAATTTTGGCTCTTTAAGGAAACCGTCATAACAAGTTTCTTTTATAAATCAGGACTACATCTGGAATGGTATGGCGCTTCAATCTCTGGATCAGAGTTCTGCCTACATCTGGAATCAGGGACAATTAGTGAATATGTATGTTGATTTACGCTCAATGAAAACACAGCAATGACTCTAGGCAATTATCGACCAAGAAAAAGACAAGTTCAGAGGAAAATCACTGAGGCGCTGACAAGGTCCATTTAATGTTGGTGTTTAAGTGGCTTGTTTATTGACACCGCATGTCTGACTTGCGTATTGATGTTTGCTGCATGAATTAAGTCATCACAGATTGGTCTAATTAAACACTTACATTGGTTGGGCGTATGAGCTCAGGATCAATCAATGGAAATCCATTTTTCAACAGATGTTGCCATCCAACCAGAATTCTGAACGAGCAATGAAGGTTCCCAAGTTGTTATACAAAAGGTCTGTAAAAAAAAAGCCTTCAACTGCCCCATTCGGCTCTTGAGTCACATTTTATTAGAATTATTTTTGCAGCCCACCATACTTTTTTGTTAATAAATAAAACCCTGCAATGCAACCTTGGCCCCCAAGATTTCCTATTACTTAGGTTAAAGTATAGGTGAACCCTCACCTTCTAAAACAACCCATTCAGAAATGAAAGGCTGTGAGGGACCGCCTGGCACCCAGCCAAGGTGCTTCCGCCAAGATACAGCTTCCTCCACTCTGGAACCAGGAACCAGATATTATAGCTGAGCATTGCACCCAATAACTAGACGACACTGCTTTAGGTGCAAACTGGAACTGACTTGTAAATTCACAAAATAATATATATATACAGTATCTCACAAAAGTGAGTGCACACTCACATTTTTGTAAATATTTTATCATATCTTTTCATGTGACAACACTGAAGAAATGACACTTTGCTACAATGTAAAGTAGTGAGTGTACAGTTTGTATAACAGTGTAAATTTTCTGTCCCCTCAAAATAACTCAACACACAGCCATTAATGTCTAAACTGCTGGCAACAAAAGTGAGTACACCCCTAAGTGAAAATGTCCAAATTGGGCCCAAAGTGTCAATATTTTGAGGGGCCACCATTATTTTCTAGCACTGCCTTAACCCTCTTGGGCATGGAGTTCTCCAGAGCTTCACAGGTTGCCACTGGGGTCCTCTTCCACTCCTCTATAACGACATCACAGAGCTGGTGGATGTTCGAGACCTTGCGCTTCTCCATCTTCCATTTGAGGATGCCCCACAGTTGCTCAATAGGGTTTAGGTCTGGAGACATGCTTGGCCAGTCCATCACTTTTACCCTCAGCTTCTTTAGCAAGGCAGTGTTCATCTTGGAGGTGTGTTTGGGGTCGTTATCATGTTGGAATACTGCCCTGCGGCCCAGTCTCCGAAGGGAGGGAGCCATACTCTGCTTCAGTATGTCACAGTACATATTGGCATTCATGGTTCCCCCAATGAACTGTAGATCCCCAGTGCCAGCAGCACTCATGCAGCCGCAGACCATGACACTCCCACCACCATGCTTGACTGTAGGCAAGACACACTTGTCTTTGTACTCCTCACCTGGTTGCCGCCACGCACGCTTGACACCATCTGAACCAAATAAGTTTATCTTGGTCTCATCAGACCACAGGACATAGTTCCAGTAATCCATGTCCTTAGTCTGTTTGTCTTCAGCAAACTGTTTGCGGGCTTTCTTGTGCATCATCTTTAGAAGAGGCTTCCATGCAGACCAATTTGATGCAGTGTGCTGTGTATGGTCTGAGCACTGACAGGCTGACCCCCCACCCCTTCAACCTCTGCAGCAATGCTGGCAGCACTCATACTTCTATTTCCCAAAGACAACCTCTGGATATGACGCTGAGCACGTGCACTCAACCTCTTTGTTCGACCATAGTGAGACCTGTTCTGAGTGGAATCTGTCCTGTTAAACCGCTGAATGGTCTTGGCCACCGTTCTGCAGCTCAGTTTCAGGGTCTTGGCAATCTTCTTATTGCCTAGGCCATCTTTATGTAAAATTCTTTTTTTCAGATCCTTTAGAGAGTTCTTTGTCATGACGTGCCATGTTGAACTTCCAGTGACCAATATGAGAGAGTGAGAGCGACAACACCACGTTTAACACACCTGCTCCCCATTCACACCTGAGACCTTGTAACGAGTCACATGACACCGGGGAGGGAAAATGGCTAATTTAGCCCAGTTTGGACATTTTAACTTATGGGTATACATACAAGCCTTCTGTAGTGGTAAATAAACCCTTGTGATCAACTACATTAAATAATGTGATTCAAAAAATGTACAGTGAATATTATTGTGAATCACTCACACACTACACACTCTATGCCGTGCTTCACCAGTATAAAAGACACATGAAATAAATATGTGAAAAATAACTCATAAATGTCCAAAGAGATAGTGCTCACATGCCAACAGACCATAATTTCAAATATACAAAAATAAAAAAATAAAAAACCATAGCCCATAAATAAAGTCCATCTAAATATTGAAAAAACTGTATATCTCTTTATGCTGGGTTCACACCATTGCGAATTGGTTGCGGGTTCCCCGCATCCAATTCGCAATAGCAGGAGATTTTGACCGGCTCTCTATGGAGCCGGTTCACATATCTCCGCAGCAGGTCAGGTGCATTTTTCACAAAAACGCTGTGCGACTTTTGGTCCGTTTCAGGTCCGAATTCAGCCAAAAATTCGGGCTTAAATCGGACCTGAAACTGTGAACCAGGACGCACCGGACCCCTGCTGTGAGCCGCATGCGGTTCATATGAGAACCCAGCCTTAAGCTTTTCTTATTGATTCCACCAAGTAGTACTCAAAAACATGTCAGTGACTCGTGCTCCCTCCACCAGATGTACTCTCACCTGTGGTATGTGACGTATGAGTGTCTTATAAACCCTGTTGGTTACATTGGGTGAGATTTACTCACACATTTATAAATATTATTTTAGGTCATCACTCATCACATATATATGTCTCAGGTTGAAAAGCATTTTGAGGTGTATTACTTTTTATACCGGTATCCAATCATTTTAAATATATCTTAGCATATTATGAATAAAATGAACAAACTCAGTTTTTTTATATATAATTTAGGGGGGTAGTTTATTTTTATTTTTTTTTAATATACATTGCTTTTCATGAGCTGTATATGTATTTTATTGTACATGCTATGGATATATATGTAGCCAGGTGCTGGCTAACTTTGCCTGTATCATCATGGGACATTCTATAACACCAGCTGCAGTGAGTCTGTTTCCCTCTAATGCTTCAGCCTGGACATGGTTGCATCATCTCCTGAATGCAGAGCAAGCAGAGACCATAGCTGAGAGCAAGGGATCATGGGATATTTGGTCCGAGGAGCCAGGATTTGCATTGGAGTCAGACCGTTGCGGACTACCAGTTCCAGCTTGCTGGAAGAGAGAGAAAAATGCTGGATGAGGACATAAATAGCTTGGTCCAAGGTGGAGTGTTTCTCTTTGGAGCATGGCCTTCAGCTGAGAGCAGGGACCTGGCCGCTTCGGGGGATGTGAACAGGTGCCATGGCCTAGACAGCATGGAGAGTCTCCAGTGAGTGAGCAAGTAGATCCACCATTGGCAGCTCTCTGTCGGCCGAGTGACTGTTGGGGATTACTCTCATCGTCGCTGGTACAGTTTCAGTAGAATCACAGCGTCACTAGGTGTGTGGCCAGGCACCCTTCACTGGTTCACAATTCTTCAAGAGCCTGTTTCGGGACATCCTATTATCTTGAGCCTTGGTGTCATCAGGATTGGTGAGCGGGCAGAAACCCACCCTGTGTACACCCTACAAAGACACTGCATGCAGACACCTTTATCTCATCTCTTTACATTAAAGCCTCAAAAAGGAAACACATGTTACAGTATTTTTTGTTGCTGGTCACCATTGCACAGCAATCTTTCTGGGCCCTTTGTTGAGCTATCTGAAGACACTGAATATCTACATCACAAGCACTTCTCCACTCTCCTCCTCTCCCCCCACTTAAAGGATTCTGTGCACAATATCTGCACACTTTACTCAGAGATTAAGTATTGCATTTCCTGTGTTCTTTTAATTGTGCTACAAAGTTTGTTGGGCCCATGGCATCAGGATTTGAAAGGAGCAGTCTGGCTTTTCATTAAAGCCAGCAGCAACCCCCCCCCCCCCATGACGGTCAATATGTGCATTACTGTAAGCCATTACCTCCAATTGGGCTTTGTTATCCTTGTTCTACCTCAATCTCAGTCTCACCAAATTTGAAAAGTTCCCGGGTATGGTAGTCCCATTCATTTCCTCCTTTTTTACTTGACATGCACAAGAACTATACCATCAGTGTCCACCCAATGGCCAAAGAGAAACAATGTGGGACCTGGAGAAGAAGTTGCCAGGGGATGACATGGCAACAGCAAGCCTGGACCTGCCAACAGTGTGCCATTATGTGTAAGTAGGCCCTCCAACTCCTCCAAGGTCTCCTACAACCCCTCATCCCCCCAGCTGGCTTAAATTGCATGGAAAACCTCCATTGGCATCCATGTTGCTCACTGTAATATCCACATTGATCAGCAGGATCTGAACCATTGCTGTTGCCTGCTCACAGCCAACTAATGTATCTTCCTAGATATCGGTAGAAGAGGAAACATGGCCGCCACTGCCATGTGCCCATATACAAATTACAATCTAAATGAGCTTACAGTTAGGAAGCCTCGTGTTCACCACACATTAACTTAATGTAGTTTCACATAAGCTTTTAAGCTCTGAACAGATCATTACATTTGTTTTAAACAGCTCACCTAGAGATTCCTTCCTATGACTATACTACATAATAAAGAGTTGTGGCCTGTGATATAAGTGCTAGTTATCCCCGGGGAATCTTCTTACTTAGAACTCCACGTTGAAGAGGATTAACCGAGTCTAAATTAAGAGTTTGTTTATGGGCCTCAAGTTGATTAGCATTTCAATACGGTGTTCTTTGAAGAAGATGTTCAAAAATGAAGTTCATGTTCACTTTGTTCAAGTTCACTGCATACCAATTACCAATATAGAAATCCAAAATAAGTTAAGCTTTAGGTAGCTTTAGGTAGACGTGTCCCAGAAATTAAGATGTTCCAGAAATTAAAGCAAAACAGTTAATAAAAAAAAAATTGTTAATTCTGGTTAAAAGTCTTAAAGGTACTATCATGTGTCAAGCACAAATTGCATGGGTCAGGAGCAGTGGAGTTTGGATCTCCTTGTGGATTGTCCAAAAGTCCTGGACACATGGTGGCATCCCTATACAGAGGACCACATACAGCGTATATATGAGGGGTCTTCAAAAAGTTTCTGCACTTTTATATACTGTATATAACTTAGTTTAAAAAAGTGCGGAAACTTTTTGCAGAACCCTCGTATGAACTATAATATTAAATACTATCACACAACAAGCATTTTTTAAATTAAATCAACCCTTTACTGCCAGGCCCAGCCTACCAGTTTGCATCTGGCCAGGCCATTTTTGTTCTTTTTTACTTGCACACTAAAACCTAAAAAGGTTTATAAACGACCTTTCCTTCTCCAAACCATATATCTTGTGAAAGTGCAGGAGGTGTAGAATTAAAAGATAGTTCTGTTGCCTCTGCATATTCCATAATAGTTGTGCAAATGTTTATCAAAAGAATCAACAGAACCAGATCTCCAAAATTCCTGTTAAACATAACATATCAGGCTATACTGAGCTATATAGTGAACTTTTTTAAACTAGTAAACTACAAATATTTGTAAATTTAACATTGAACGGTTTCGTGAAGTCATTTAAAACAGGGTGAATTGGATTTAAACCACTAGGAAAAAGGCTTGATTTAAATCATAATTTTTAAAGAGCAAACTGTCATCTCTGTCCTGCAGCTGCTCCTCCTCTGACCCATTATTGACTCCCCGACAGTCCCATTTACTTTAATGGCACGGCTGGTGATGCGGTAGTGACACAGCAAGGTGAGGGAAGTGGCGGCAGCAGGTGAGTGGATGACTGCTAACAGGCGCTGCCCTGATGGATCTGAAATGACAGTGCTCTTTAAATGTAAGAACTTATTCTTCCTGGTAGTTAGAATCTTTAATATTTGCAAACAAAATGAAGGTTTCCTATGTCCCCCTTAAGAGTGGCTGGTTGTTGTGGTTCACCTGATCACACTGCCCTCAATAACACTTTTTCCTCACATCCAGAGACACAGAATAGGCTGGTACTTTGTTTTATTTTTTTATTAGGGGATTTGAACTTGGATGGCGTAGGGATGATTATGGGATGCCCAAGAATTAAACAGTTCTCTACATGGGACCTCTATATACAACTCCGTACATACACTTCTTCTTCCTCCAGCACAACACTTGCTTCTCCTTGTTCCTCACTCCAGCACAACACTTGCTTCTCCTTGTTCCTCTCTCCTGCACAACACTTGCTTCTCCTTGTTCCTCTCTCCTGCACAACACTTGCTTCTCCTTGTTCCTCTCTCCAGCACAACACTTGCTTCTCCTTGTTCCTCTCTCCTGCACAACACTTGCTTCTCACCCGGAAGGATATTTGCGAGGCCTCCAAAACATCTCTTTGCAAGAAAAAGAAGACAATAAGTTTATTAAAAACATACAGCTGGCAACTCACATGGGAGAAGATAATGCAAGCACATCTATAGGGGGACAGCCGTCCCAGAGGAATGAGGGATGGTGAACTTGAAGCAGCCGCCGATTGGTGAATCCGCAGAGTAGTTGTGTCATCCCGATGAGAGCGGAGGTGGTGACCGGCCGTGTCACCGCCAGCTATCGGAGCGAGATCTGGAGTGTCGGATCACAATGTCGGAGGTGTGCTACGTTCCTAGCATGCGGTGCATTTCTGAGCGTGCAGCCTGTGATGGAGAGAACAGGCGCGCTCTTTCATCAGGAATGTCTACAGTGGTCCATAGAAACCTTCTTATAGGCCGGCCATCGGGAACGGGCGTCAGTGCGAACGCTGACTCCAAGTGCGCCCCCAGTGGCCGATCAAAGAAGAGGACTCAATCAAAGACAATAGTATATATATATATGACAGTGATACATGTAAATGCTATAAAAGTTAAAATTATTAAAACATAATATGACATTACCACTTATAAGATAAGAACACATGATTGGATGTAGATGAAAAATGGCACATGGACACTGCTGATGAATAAAGGATAAATATGGAGTGAATATACACCTCGCACAGTAGTAATCAATAATACATGTATAAAACACTAGTGATTATGGGAATATCAAATTATAATAATGTTCTAGGGAATTGACCATGGTAGGTTGGATAAGGGTAGGAGGGAAAGCAGTGGGAGGGGAAGAAAAAGTTAAAGAAAAAGAGGAATTGGAAAGGACTCTATACATATCAGTGATAAAAATGATGATGAAAAATCTTGCGCTCATTGTGCATACAATGGAAGCACATAAAGGACGTACACACAGGTACGTAATATCACATTTGAACCAATGACAGTAATAAAGGTTATAGTAAAAAGGAAACGGAATATATCATCTAATCTAACCACAAGGCTATTGCTCTAAACATACTCACTGTATGGTGACCCACCACCCCCAAAGGAAAGAGACACAGAAGGGGACAAAAAACCTCAGGAACCTAAAATGAAGGGAAATAGGTTACTGGTAATCAGGTGTCATAACAAGTAGAGTTGAGCGACCCTCTGGAAGTTCGGGTTCTGCTGGTTCGGCCGAACTTCGGGACAAAGTCTGGGTTCGGGTCCGGACAGGACCCGAACTTTGACCCGGACCCCGAACCCCATTGAAATCAATGGGGACCTGAACTTTTAGGCACAAAAATGGCTGTAACAAAGTCCTGGAAAGGCTTCAAGCCGGCTTGGTCGTCTTGGGCTTGAAGGTCTCCCAGCGAGTTGAGATGAACAATACTGTGGACTAATGGTCATTGGATAAAGGGAAGTAAAATCCAAGGACTCCAAAAAACAGGGGAAGACACAGAGAAAGGAAACCCCCACCACCCAGTGGTATGTCACTCATACAAATCTCGTTATCGGAACACCAATCTAATCTACTATATAAGGCAAAGGAAAAATGATATTGGAAATAATGAC
>BLSH010551091.1:180973-200773 GCA_018402905.1 Glandirana rugosa | reverse complement strand
AAAAGTTCTACCCAAAAAAAACCATATGCTGTGAAGATACGAGATGTGCAGCACCTGAAACTACGGATACTGGAAGCCTGTGCTAGCATTTCTCCTGCAGTGTTGCTATCAGTGTGTGAAGAGTGGAAGAAGAGGGTTGCATTGACAATCCAATACAATGGGCAGCACATTGAACACATTTTATAAGTGGTCAGAAACTTGTAAATAACTCATGAAAGAATAAAGTTACATTAAAACCAAGCACACCATTGTTTTTCTTGTGAAATTTCCAATAAGTTTGATGTGTCACATGACCCTCTTCCTATTGAAAAAACAAAAGTTGGATTTAAAATGGCCGCCATGGTCACCACCCATCTTGAAAAGTTTCCCCCCTCACATATACTAATGTGCCACAAACAGGAAGTTAATATCACCAACCGTTCCCATTTTATTAAGGTGTATCCATATAAATGGCCCACCCTGTAGATCTGTGCATGTAACTCACAGTATCCCATTGTAGATCTCTCACATCACTGTAGATCTTCACTCACCGAGCTCCTAGTCTCTCACTAGACTTCCAGATCCCAGCCACCGCAGGATCCCCTGCTAACACACTGTATAATCCTCAAGCTTCACCCACGCTACCCGCTGGGTCCCTTACTTGGCACTCTGCTGAAGCTTTCCCACTTGTTCACCGTCCCCGGCTGGTGAAAAGGCTGCTCTGGTACTTGTTCAGACTTCTATAAACTGGCCTCTGATAATAGGAGTGGTTGTCAGGCTTCTGGCCTAGTAACCCAGAGCAATACAACACACGTCCACTCAGAATTAAAACCAAAAAAGACACCAAAGCGCTAAAGTCCAAAAAGAGTCAATGGGAGCAATTGAAAAATGACAAAATAAATGGTAAAGTCATAATAAAAATTTCATAAAAATTGTTGTGGATGATAAAATCCTCAATAATGAGAAAAAAGACACACACAATCAGCGTCTTAAGATGTTAACGGAAGGGGTTGAACCAATATGGTGTGTGTACCCATTGGCCGTGCTGCTCCATCAACCAGCAGTGTGCTCTCTCTTTCATTCTTCTCTTTACAGAACCCCAATCACTTGTATCCTAACCTGGATACAATGTGACCTTGTCATTCTAATGTCAAAAAGAAGCAGTGCCACCCAGTGACAGAAGAGAGAGATTCATCAAATCCAGGCTTAGAACAACAACCAGTGGATCCCCTACCAATTAGCCAGGTTAGTTACCACCTAGCAAACTAAATTTGTTAGCAGCCCAGTTTAGGACCAGGGTGCAACATGGAACTCAGTAAAATGCCTGAGCACTCTATCAGGCAGCTGCTAGCAGAGAGAAGTTAATTCTGAGAACATGCAAAACTCATGCAAGGAAATGTAGCAGCACACATTTTGCATTAAAACCACACAGAAATGCATGCCCCGACACACATAAAATGTACAAAATTACATGCTAGTCCAGGTGACTGGTTGAGGGTGGTTGGGTGTTGGGATGCACACATCATATCACTGAAAAAGAAGGTGTAGTTTATTTATTATGGGTGTAGATCAACAGGTATAGGTAAAGCGACCCTGTCAGATCCTTAAAAATATGGAGATGAAAGTCTCCAGTCTCTCACCTCTCTGGCAGCCCATGTCTCCTACCAGTGTTGCCAACCTGAACCTACCAGTTTGAAATTCACTGAATGACACCCAAAATGTACTGGCACAGTCAAATCTCTACTGGCATTTCCAAAAGTTTCAAAATCAGTTTTAAGTGCAAATTTCAGTATTTAGGCTACAAGCAAGTACAATATGCAATTAGCAATGTTATAGATATTAACTCCTTGCCGACCGCCGATCGGCAATTGACGGCGGCAAGGTGGCTCGTGAGCGCAAATCGCCATCATATGACGGCGGCTGCGCTCACGAGCCTAGTCGCTCACTGTGTTCGGGGGGGGCCAGGGAGCGGGTGCGGCGGCTTCGATTGCCGCCGGCCACCCGCGATCCCCCCCCCGGAGCGAATGAGCGGAGGTCCGTGTAAGTAAACACGGACCTCCGCTCTGTGTGAGGGGGAAGGGCTGTGATCACAGCCTTCTCGTACATGAAGGCTGTGACCACTTCCTTTCCCCAGCTAGGGCAGTCCCCCCACAGTTAGAACACGCCCAGGGAACATAGTTAACCCTTAGCGCGCCCCCTGCAGGTTAACCCCTTCACTGCCATTGACATTTACACAGTAATCAGTGCATTTTTATAGCACTGATCGCTGTATAAATGCCAATGGTCCCAAAAAAGTGTCAAAATAGTCCGACATGTCCGCTGAAATATCGCAGTACCGCTAAAAATCGCAGATCGCCGCCATTACTAGTAAAAAAAAAAAAAACCCCAAAAATGAATTCTCATCATCCGTAAACGCGACCACTTTTGCGCAAACCAATCAATAAACGCCGATTGCGATTTTTTTTATCGCAAATATGAGGAAGAATATAAATCGGCCAAAAACGGTGAAAAAAAATGTTTTTTTATATTTTTTTTTTGGATTTGTATTTTAGCAAAAAGTAAGAAATTTGTGTTTTTTTGCAAAATTGTCGCTCTTCTTTTGTTTATAGCGGCGATCAGAAATGACGCAGAGGGGATCAAATACCACCAAAAGAAAGCTCTATTTGTGGGGAAAAAAAGGACGCAAATTTTGTTTGGGTACAACGTCGCACGACCGCGCAATTGTCAGTTAAAGCGACGCAGTGCCGAATCGCAAAAAGGGCTCCGGTCCTAAAGCAGCCAATCCTTCCGGGGCTGAAGTGGTTAAGGAAAAACATATTTCTTATTTTATTTTCAATATAGTAAGTAAGTAGCTCAGGGACAGGAGGGCAAGAAATTAGAATGGGCACACACACATGACATTGACTCTTAGAGTGACACTGACAGCTGTGTGCAGCAGCACAGATGATGATGACACCTCACCGACACGCCCCCTCCTGAGTCACAGCGACAGACTCTCTCCATGCCAGGTGGTCCCTTCTGTCCACTCCAGTCCAAACAGCACTCACAGTCTCGCTCCTGGCTTACTTTGCTCCCATACTGCAGGCCTGCACACAAGGCTCTGCCCGCTCGGCTCCCTTGCATCATGACATCACACGACACGCTCAGGCACCGCCTCTGCCACAACTGCCCCTCTGCCCCACAACTGCTGGTTCCACCGAATTACACTGTAGTGGGCACTTGGATACGCAATTCCAAGTGTCACAGACATATTTTGTACTGGCAATTAGAGGTGAGTGAACCCGAACTCCGTACTGAACTTTAGGTTGTCCGTGTCCCGAACCCGAACGTTTGAGAAAAAGTATTGTCTGGTATTTTATCACGCATGTTGAATAGCTGCAGGGCAGCCAATCAACAAGCGTTTCACTGGTTTTCCCTAGAAGCCATCACAGCCATGCCTACTAATGGCATGGCTGTGATTGGCCAGTGCATCATGTGACCCAGCCTCTATATGAGGCTGAAGTCACAGTGCTGCATGTCACATGCTCTCAGGTTAGTGTAGGGAGAGGATGCTGCCGGCGCTGTGAGGGACAGATTGTGAGGGACAGATTGCAGTGATAATAACTAGGTAGAGATTACTACTACTGCTTTGAGGGACAGATTGTAGATCTCATCCTGCATTACAGAACGATCTGATTACAGAACGATCTTTCATCCTGCATTACAGAAAGATCTGATTACAGAACGATCTCTCATCCTGCATTACAGAATGATCTGATTACAGAACGATCTGATACTGGACTAAGCAGAGATTACTACTGCTTTGAGGGACAGATTGCAGATCTAATAACATCTCCCATTTGTCTTCCTTTTGCAGCCCTCTAGCACTTTCCAGGACTTTTACAGTAATTTTTGTGCCAAAAAGTTTGGGTCCCCATTGACTTCAATGGGGTTCGGGGTCAAGTTCGGGTAGCGTTCGGTACCAAACAAGATCGTTTCCGCAAAGTTCGGCCGAACCCGTCGAACCCGAACATCCAGGTGTTCTCTCAACTCTACTGGCAACCCTTTCCTGTCACTGGCATTTACTGGCAGGAAAAAAGTGCCAGTTTTTTACTGGCTGCCAGTAAATATACTGACGGTTGGCAACACTATCTCCTACCTTCCCTTCATTCTGCAGCCTCCATAAAGCTCTTTAGCATACTACTCTTTCTACAGTGTCAGATGCCTATTGTGGATGATCTACAGCACATGTGTCAAATACAAGGTCCGCCAGGCCATTTCATGTGGCCCTCACACCAGGGCATTTTCTCAGCCAGAGGTGACGGAACCCTGCACATAGCACCCCCAAACCCTGCATTCTGTACTCAGGGCACCACTGAACACTACACTCTGTACATAATGCACCTCTGAACTCTACACTTAGTATGTAGCGCACCCCTGAACCCTGCACTTGGTATGTAGCACACTCCTGAACCCTGCACTTGGTATGTAGCACACCCCTGAACCCTACACTTGGTATGTAGCACACTCCTGAACCCTGCACTTGGTATGTAGCACACCCCTGAACCCTACACTTGGTATGTGGCACACCCCTGAACCCTGCACATGGTACGTAGTGCACCTCTGAACCCTGCACATGGTACGTAGTGCATCCCTGAAGTCTGCACTCTGTGCATAGGGCACGCCTGAAACTGCACTCTGTACATAGCGCACTTCTGAACTCCTGGTATTTATTACACTTGTAAGATCCTCCCACCGTTCAATGCGGTTTGGCAGGGGAGCATAGTTGAGTTCTGCACCTATTCTTTGAGAAAAAAACCCTGGATAAATTTATATAGTCTTACAGATAAAACCGGCTCTTTGAGGGCAACCATAATGCTGATGTGGCCCGCAATGAAATTGAGTTGGACACCCCTGACATAGAGCATAGATTTTGCTGATCCGCATGCTATTCATGATCGATTGTTATATACCAGCTATTCTTAACCAGGGTTCTTTGGAACCCTAAGGCTCCTCTGAAAGTTCCTAGGGGTTCCTTGAGCTGTGTCTGATTAACGTCCCATCTGATGGTGCCTGCATAGTTGCCAATGCTACTTAACAGAGCCAGGCAGCAAGACACCAATAATCTTATTAACTACCTGTAAGGGTAGCATTCTGACAGCCACTGTGTGGAGGACATTCTTTCCACTGATCACCAAGTAAGGGGTATTTTCCCAATAATCCCCAATGAACGTATTTTAGTAGGGATTCCATGAGACCTGGAAATAATTTCAAGAGTTTTTTGGGGTAAAAAGTTTGATAAAGGTTGGTATGTATGTTAACAAATCAGGCCTCATATCTGAATTCCCACTCGTTCTGCTTTTCAAATAATACAAAGGTTTGGCTAGACAAAGAAGGGTTTGGCTAGACACCCAGCAATCCAATGGAACAGAATACAGGATAGATAGATAGATAGATAGATAGATAGATAGATAGATAGATAGATAGATAGATAGATAGATAGACATCAGAAGAAGTCGATGATAATAGATTCAATCAAATGTTACCCCATCCTAATCCAGTTATATAGGCATTCCATGAATCATATTTATTTTGGATTGCATAGATTATCCAAAAACAACCTCAGGGCTGGTTAAATGGATCAAGACAATCTCACAGTTATTCCAAGAGGATATAGGGCAATACCTTGTATTGTAGGTCAACAATGCAGGTACCCCAATGGGTTTCCGAAGCAGGATCTTGCGTATTAGGAAAAATTAGGTTTATATTGGAGATTTTCTTTAAACACACATTGATATTTACTTTTTTGTTCGTCTGCCAGCACACAAGTGTCACAAATTATAAATGAGGCCACACAGCTCTCCACATTCTCTATCCAGGGAGAAAAATCACGCTATACACAAGGCCTGTGGGCTGACAGCCCGCCTCGTGTTTAGCTGAATTACAGTGCCGAAGAGCCTAATTGCACAAGGTGGCAGCCATTGATGACCTCTCGTATCTCTGACATCTCCTGCTGTTTGACAAACGAGGCAGCACTAGAAAGTTACCCATGTGGACTCCACAGGGGCATTCCATTGTCCCGTTGCTTCATTGTACCTGAAGCAAAGCGTCAATGTATGAAGTTAACAATCTATATCATTTCATCAACACATTAAACACAAACGAAGTGTGCTATGACATCACGTGACCTAGGTGCATAATGAAACATACCAAAAGTATACATGGCAGCCTTAAGAAGCAAAATTTTTTTTTAGCTAAGGTCTGTTTCACTCTGATGAAGATCACAAGTGCTACATTGCAAAAGATATCACAAGAATGAAGTGTGAGCTGTTCAAAATGAATATTAGGGAATTCCTTCTTATACATTGTCAAAGAATTTGGCCAAACTGCCAAGCTGCAATGTTCAAAGGTACAATAGTTTTCGCCTATTGAAAATATTGGCTTGATTGTTTTAGTTTAGTAGTATTGATTGCAGAAAATTCTCCATACACATTCTCAGCATGAAACATTTTGTTATTTAATTATCATGCCTGAAAAAATAAAATGAAAATAATCGACCTCGCCCAACAGATTGACGCCTAAGTTTAGTTAAAGGGGTTGTAAAGTCTCCTGGTTTTTCACCTTAATGCATTCTACGCATTAAGGTGAAAAACTTTTTAAGTGCAGCAGCCCCCTCAGAGCCCCCTTTACTTACCTGAGCCTGAACCGATCCTGTGCCGGGGACGAGCCTTGTCCCTCTAGCTGCCGGCTGCGGTCCTCATTGGATGGATTGATTGCAGGGGAGCCATTGGCTCCCGCTGCTGTCAATCAAGTCCAATGACGCGGGAGCCAGGGGGCGGCGCGAGTCCTGCTGTATGTGTGAATACACGCAACAACAGGACTCAGGAGCGCGCGCCCGCACGGGTGATCACCAGTGAAAGCGCTTCCCTGATGGGTCAGAGGAGGAGCCAAGATCGCCGCCGAGGGACCCTAGAAGAGGAGGATCGGGGCCACTCTGTGCAAAACCTCAGCACAGCGGAGGTGAGAATATCATGTTTGTTATTTAAAAAAAAAAAAACGCAACCTTTACAATCACTTTAAATTTTAAAAAAAATAAATCAGCACAAGGGATATTTACATTTGATGAGAAGTGTCCCTTTGGGTTGATGGCTGCTTTCCCAGTTGAAACCTTCTGTCCTCTGCCCCCCCACCCCCACAATAGTAATCGGAGGTAAACTCATTAATGTAACAGCTTCAAAAAACAGTTACCGTACATTCCTGGCATGCCAGAACGGCTAACTGTCACATTGGTTCTGCTTTCAACCAAAGTGTTAAACCATCCAATAGCTGGTGTCATCACTGATCACATGTGCAGCACCATGACAGATGAAGATCAAACAGAGGCCAAAATGGCAGCTTCCTTGGCTGAAAACGACAGGAGGGTTTTAATTCTCTTTAAGCCCCCTTTCACACCAGAACGTTTTTCAGGCACTTTTGCGCTAAAAATAGTGACTGAAAAGCGCCTGAAAAACTCCCCCCAATACACCCCAGAAGCCCGAGCGATTTCACACAGGGGCGGTGCGCTTGCGGGACGGTAAAAAAAGTCCTGCAAGCCGCATCTTTGGGGCGGTGTGGGAACGGTGTGTTCACCGCTCTTCCACCGCCCCTTCCCATTGAAAACAATGGGGCAGCGCTCCCGAAGCGCTTGAACGTCTCTTCAGAAGCGCCGCTAACCGGCACTTTTAACCCCTTGTGGGGGGTTATAAGTGCTCCGCTGCTGCCCGAATAGCAGCGCCAAAGCACCATTATAAACAGCGGTAAAGCTCTGCAAATTAGCGGTGTTTTACCGCTAACGCTTAGGCAGCCCTGCCATGGAAGGGGTCTTATGCAATCAGCTGGACCTGTTATAGAAACTCATTATAGACACTTATCATCCTTTTGTCCTTCTCATAGAAGCTTATGGGGAGGTGCAGTCTGGTGCAGTAACAATAAAAACTCAGTTGAGAGTCCAGATGAGAGAACAGAAATTTTATTAATGTAGAATTCAATAGTTCACAGCATACCTGGTGAGGAGGCACCAGACTGGGAACACTCACGGATTGTAACAGCAGTATGTAGCAGAACAGATCTCAGATGTGTGCCCAGCGTCTGTCTTGAGGGGTGGAATGCTGTCTGGCCAGTCCGTACCCAAATGGGGAGATTTCCAGAAAGGATGGTGTGTCCCTATCCTTTCCCTACTCGGCTGGAACCTCTCCCTGCAGCTAATCACTGTCCCTGCCAGACGGGGGTGATCTGTCCCAAAACTTCCCACAAGCGAAATGCACGTAAAACCTAGAAGCCATGGTCTTAAATAGACTCTGCCTGACCCAAAATGGCTGCCAAAATCACATGGGGTGGCAGCATCTAACTCCCCCCAGTGACCCAGGAAACCATAGAAGAAATATGTTCCTCTTGACTTCCTCCCCCCCTGCAAAGCTGCTGCAGTTGAATGCCACCTGCAGTGGAGAAAGTAGTCTGCACCTGCCAACCAGCTGTACTATCTCTTCCACCAATAAAAGTGATCAAAGATTTGGGATTTTTTGCAAGAAAATGAAAAATGAAATCACTGTGGTCATCCATATTCGTAAGATAAGAGACACAACCTTTGTGCAGAACTGCTAAGCAGCAAGCATAGCCTGCATACTGTATGTATTGGGCATTTGTTTGCCCCATGGTAGCTTATTCCTGTTTATTAAAGCAATTATTTTAATACAAATGCAATAAAATCCTCATTAGCACAGGCAAACACCACATGATTGTCAAATTCCCACTAAATGTTAATATTATACAGAAGCGCCAACAGTTTGCACAGCATTATTCAACATAAAGGAAGACAGTACAGTTACATGACTAAGGCATACCAGAGGTAGTGCCAAATGTACTCCTGTAGACTGCTATAGCCCTCTGAACCTGACTTCCAAATTATAACATAAAACATACGACCGACACACTTTTTGGAGTAAAATAGGTAGTGGCGACCATTTACAGTATTAACCATAGCAACATATAAACATTCCTTAGAACAGAAATAAAGAACAATAACAATAATGACAATAATGACCCCCAGGTTGCATCCTTGGAGGCACTACCAAATCAACACAAAATTGTATCAGCGGAACTACTTCAGGGTCCTCAGCCGCAGAACACCGGCTCGAGGACAATACCAAATTTCCTGTTGACACCTCCATTTCCACAAATTCTTGTTAAACCACCGTTAACTGGGATTAACCATAGGACGCCATACCATAGACGGGTCCTTACACTGATATTACACAAAAACACTTGGACGCCTCCAAGGACCCCATCCACCATACCACTACAATCCCCCAACATCCACAAGGGCGGGAGGGTAGGAAGCTGCTTCTTTGTCCATTTCTTCCAAGTGCCCCACCAACTTAACAACCCCATCTACATTGCCCCTCCCTACCTTACATTTTTACCCAATCACTGTGTTAGTGTTGCCAACCTCTCACAGCGTTTTTTACTGGCAAAACATGGACAATTTACTGGCAGAGCACATTTTTTACTGGCACCTTGCAAAATAACAGAACTCCTATGAAAAACTAAGACAATTGATATTTAAACACAACATGGAAACACTGACAATACCCATATCAAGTAATTTGCCTGGTCTACACTTAAAAAATCAGCACAGCATGACAAATTATCAGACCCTGATATTTATAGACAGTTGTAAAAATCACTGATTTTTACAAACGGTCAGTAAATTTACTGACGGTTGGCAACCCTGCACTGTGTCCACACGTTGACCCACTCCTGGCAATGTTCTACTAACCCTCTAACTTTCAAACTACCCTGCCAGCCTAGTCATGTCTGCCCTTCACCTATTTTTTTTTTGCTTCTGGCCATTCTATACAATTCAAGACAAGAAGGTAAGGAAGGCCCTGCTTGTGAGAGCTTACAATCTATAATATAACTGTGTTGAATTAATAAATAATAAACATGCTTACATTTAAACCCACATGCCTTTTTTGCAAAACAGCGAATACAGAAGGTATAGAGAAGAATCATCCCCCCCCCCCCTTTAAAAAAACACATTTTGTTGCTTTGCAGCCTGAAATGAAGACAGACGCCATTTTTGTTTTATCCAGCTGTATTTACTGGTGCAACTTACAGGACCACATCCAAGTAAGAAAAAAATAAAAATAAAAATCAAAAACAGAATCACAGAGTTGTAAAAAGGATCACCCCCTTATGTCAGTATTTTGTTCGACCACTTTGCCTTTAGTCTGTTGGGATTTGTCTCTACTAACTTTACACATCTAGACTTTGCAAGATTTGCCCTCTCCTCTATGCAGAACTGCTCAAGTTCAGTTAAATTTGATTGTGACCCTTTGTGGACTGCAGTCTTTAAGTCAGATTTTCAATGGGGTTTAAGTCTGAGCTCTGACTGGGCCATGCAAGGACAATCACCTTTTTCTCCTTCAGCCACCGTGTGGTCATTTTTGCTGTGTGCTTTGGGTCATTGTCATGTTGGAAGGTAAACCTCCTTCTCATTGCCATCTTTCTGGCAGAGGTCAGCAGATTTTGATGGTATATTTCACCATCCATTTTCCTTCTATCCTGACAAGTGCTCCAGTCCCTGCTGCAGAGAAGCATCCCCATAACAGGATATTACCACCTCCATGCTTTACTGTAGGAATGGAGATATTTGGATGGTGAGCTGTATTGGATTTTCAACTGATATTTTGTTTGGTGTTGAGGCCAAATAATTCAAATTTTAGTCTCATCTGACCATCTTAAACGCACCCTGAAGATTCTAAGGCCACATGGAAAAAGGTGTTATGGTCAGATGAGACTAAAATTGAATTATTTGGTCTCAACACCAAACCATATGTCTGGTGGAAATCCAATACAGCTCACCATCCACAGAATCCTCTTATGGGGTGTTTCTCTGCAACAGGGACTGGAGCACTTGTCAGGATAGAAGTGTAGGGGTTTTCCTGACCTACAGAGGCCTGATGGTGACCTCCAGAGTCAGGGAGAGCTGACATTCCTCCTCAGGGTGCAGGTTACTGGGCATAGTGGGTGTAGTGCAAGATGGAATGATGGGTGCCAGTCACTTTTAAAAATGAACAAAGAGAGTTTTATTTCTCTTAACAAGAACAGGGGAGAGAGGGTTAGGGCACAGGACACCCTTAGGCAAATGCAGTCGCAAATTGGCAGACTCCACAGATAAAAATAGAACTAGGCAGACAGGGGGAAAAAAAAGCCTTTAAGCTGAATGCAGCGATCTGTATATTGTAGCAACTGCTGCCTCCTATAGCAACACTTCACTCACAGTATCCCACTGTAGATCTTCAGGCTTAGCTCACAGTCTCTCACTAGACTTCTTGGACTGCCAGCTAACTGCTGGATCCCCCGAGCTCTTCTCACAGCTACCCGCTGTATTCTTCAAGCTGCACCCACACTACCCACTAGGTTCCTGGATTCACAGCTACCCACTGGATCCCTCTGGCTTGACTCACAGCTACCCGATGTATTTATCTTCAAGCTCTACTTACAGCTACCCACCGTACACCTTCAAGCTTTACTTACGGCTACCCATTGTATTCCTGGATGAGTTTCTACGGAAGCTTTCCCACTTTCTTTACTGTCCCCAGCTGGTGAAGCGTCTGCTCTGGTACCCCTTCAAAACTCCAACCCTTTCTGCACTTTCCTCCGGTAACAGGAGTGCAACTGCTTCTCCCTTACCTCCAGCAATGATCAGGCTCCCCTCAGGCTGAGCCTCTACACATGTGGCTAGGCCTCAGGCTTCAGGCCTAACCCTCAGCTGTTGCTCCACACACATCCCCCCCAGGCCACAGCCCGGGGTGGAAATAACCCTGATCACCTGACTCCTGAATAAATAGACTATCCCGGCATGCTCAGCGGCCAAAGAAAACTCCTGCTGAGACAACATATGCACTCATAACCTGAATTCACTGTAATCTATCATCCTAATGTCAAAGGGAGCAGTGCCATCTATTGACAGAAGAGAGAGACCACACATTAAACTCAGGCTTAGGACAGAAATCAGTGGATCAAAGACTACAAATTAGCCAGGCTAGTTACCACCGAGCACAACTAAATTTACTAGCAGCCCTGTTTAGGACAAGGGTGCTACAGAAGGAAAAATGGATATGGCAAAATACCCTCAAACTCGTGAGGAAAATCTGCTGCCCTCTGGGAGGGTACTTTACCCTCCCAGCAACCTGATTACCCCTCCCAGCAGCCAGCATCAGGTGGAGACTTATTACTCAAAACTGCATCGAGACACCCATTGGTGGACACTGGAACTACAACCCTTCATCCAGGAAACCACAGAGCCACCAGCAGGTGAACCAGGTCCTGACACACCTGACTGGCTACTAGCAATGCCCCTCCGTCTTTCAGCTGGTGTGCTGCTGTAAAGGAGGCTGAGACCAAGTAAAAGTGAATATATAACTGCATCCATTGATGTTTTCAGAAGGTGTTTAGCTTTAAATATTTTGTTTGTCAAACTTTTTGTTAGGCCTCAGGAGACAAAAGAGGGTTTTAATTTCAAATGCAAAAGATATTATTTTCTTAAATTCAGCCCAATGTTTTTGCATGATAATTTCAGCAGGTGTACCTACTCCTAAATTAGTCATAAAGCTGTGTACATCACACGGGCTTCTGCCTCTCAGTCTACGCACATGGAATTCTCCCACTCCTCTCTCACCCATTAGCTTTTTATTATGATTACCATTCCATAATTATTGCAAATGAATCTTAGCGAGTTTCCTTGATGTAATTTCGTTCTTGATAGAAAAACAACCTCTGGAGATTCAGAAGTATTATTTATGGGACTACAATATTATTTTGTGGTTTTCTTATAACTTAGTTGTAATTAAGGTTTATTAGACTGTAAGATGATTAACAATTAAAGAACAAGCTGTACTTATTTTTTCCAGGTGCGACATATGCAGAAATTGATTTTCAAATGTGTCTCTGAACGGTACCTTATTATCTTTTTATAATTTCATTCACAGCTTTACATAGAGGAATCCGAGAAGATGAGATAATCCGCATTTCACAAACTCTTTGGCAAAAAAAAATGTGAAGTCTCCATCCAGAAAATAGTAGAAGAAAGGTACACTGTATTACCAAAAGTATTGGGACGTCTGCCTTTACACGCACGTGAACTTTAATGGCATCCCAGTCTTAGTCTGTAGGGTTTAACCACTTCAGCCCCGGAAGGATCTCCCATGTTAGGACCAGAGCAATTTTTTGCGATTCGGCACTGCGTCGCTTTAACTGACGTTTTTTTTCCAGGGGGTTTTTCCCCACAAATAAAGCTTTCTTTTTGTGGTATTTGATCCCCTCTGCGTCATTTCTGATCACCGCTATAAACAAAAAAAGAGCGACAATTTTGCAAAAAAAAAACTATATTTCTTACTTTTTGCTAAAATATAAATCCAAAAAAAAAAAAAGAATATAAAAAAACAAATTTATTATTTTTGGCCGATTTATATTCTTCCTCATATTTATGGTAAAAAAAAAAATCGCAATCGGCGTTTATTGATTTGTTTGCGCAAAAGTTGCAGCGTTTATAAACCATGAGAATTCGTATCTGACGTTTTTACATTTTTATTTTTTTTTATTGGTAATGGCGGGGAGCTGCGATTTTTATCGGGACTTTGATATTGCAGCGGACATTTTGGACATTTTTGACACTTTTTTGGGACCAATGACATTCATACAGCGATCAGAAATTGAAATATCCACTGATTACTGTATAAATGTCATTGGCAGTGAAGGGGTGCCTGCAGGGGGAGATCTAGGGGTTAACTGTGTTCCCTAGGTGTGTTCTAACTGTGTGGGGGCTGGACTGCTAGGCGCACCAGAGATCTAACTGATCCTAGTGACAGGGATCAGTAGATCTCTTACATGCCGCCTGTCAGAACGGGGAACCGGCGTGTTTACTTCGGTGGTTCCCTGTTCTCTCCCTCTAGCAGCTCATCGCTGGCGGACATTGGGTCCGCCAGAGCCACGGGCACATTCACGCAGAGTACGGCGGGCACAAAAGAGCGCCACCGGTAGCGGGCGCTCGCCCCCTAGCTGTGCGTCCACGAATCACCCTTAAATAAGCGTCCATAAAGACATGGATGAGCGAATTTGGGGTGCAGGAACTTGACTGGCCTGCACAGTGTCCTGACCTCAACCCAACTGGGAGCCAGGCCTTCTCATCCATCATCATTGCCTGACCTCACAAATGAGCTTCTGGAAGAATATTCAAACATTCCCATAGACACTCCTAAACCTTGTGGGCAGCCTTCCCAGAAGAGTTGAAGCTGTTATAGCTGCAAAGGGTGGGCCAACTCGATATTGAACCCTTCGGGCTAAGACTGGGATGCCATTAAAGTTCATGTGCATTTAAAGGCAGGTGTCCCAATACTTTTGGTACTATAGCGTATGTTTGGAATAAACACATTAGAGATCAAATGCAGACCAAGTGATACATAATTTATCTTAAGAGCTTATTCACACCAGCGTGGTCCAATGCAGTGCAATTAACACGCGTGGTTTCACTAAGGCAGGCCATTAATTTGGATGGATAGCTAACAGACCACGATGGACCAAAAACCGGACCTGCACCATTTTTGCTAGTTTGCTAGAGTGTTACTGCATATTGCAATGTGCATCACAAAAGTTACAATTAATCAGTACTTATTTTCTAGCTCTTTTGGAAAGCAAACACATTGGTGCTTTATTTGTTATTCTTAATATTTATGTATTTTACCCCAACATTTTATATTCCTTTTACCATGTATTTGTGTTAAAAAGTATCCTGTTCTCTTTGTATTGCTTTCTTTGTATTGAAATCCCTGGTGTTCCTGCCAGTCCTTCTGCTTTCCCATTAAGAGCTGACCACGCTAGGCCTGGGAGCACATCCATCTCAGTGTGGTCAGTTTTCTGGCAGTGCTGGGAGAACAGCCTGCTTGTCCTCCTATGATCAGGCTTCTGCTGACACGCCCCCTGCACAGCTAATCACAAGGTAGTTCAGTGTTCTGCTGTTTCTCCACCCCCACTTCTCCAAGCCCCTTATGCAGCTAAAAACAATGATTATGTGATCACATGAACCTCTTCAGCCCCAGAAGGATTTACCCACTTCCTGACCAGAGCACTTTTTGTGATTCGGCACTGCGTCGCTTTAACTGACAATTGCGCGGTCGTGCGCCGTTGTACCCAAAAAAAATTGACGTCCTTTTTTCCCCACAAATAGAGCTTTCTTTTTGGGGGTATTTGATCACCTTTGCAGCTTTTTTTTTTGCGCAATAAACAAAAGAGCGACAATTTTGAAAGAAAAACAAATTTTCTTTTTACCTTTTGCTATAATAAATATCCCCAAAAAAATAATAAATAAATAATTTATTCCTCAGTTTATATATATTTATATATATTCTTCTACATATTTTTGTGCAAAAGTTTCGGTTGTGCAAAAGTTACCGCGTCTACAATTGGAAATTGATTTACAGAATTTTTATTTATTTATTTATTTATTTTTTACTAGTAATGGCAGTGATCAGTGATTTTTAGTGGGACTGCAACATTGCGGCGGACAGATCGGGCACTTTTGACACTTTTTTGGGACCAATGACATTTATACAGCGATCAGAGCTAAAAATAGCCATTGATTGCTGAATAAATGTCACTGGCAGGGAAGGGGTTAACACTAGGGGGGGCGATCAAGGGGTTAAGTGTTCCCTAGGGAGGGGTTTCTAACCACGGGGGGAGTGTAGTGACTGGGGGTGGAGAGAGAACGCTGTTCCTGATCACTATGCCACGGGCATCGGCTCCAGAGATGTGCTACAGTCTCTTAAAGCGCTACAGCTATGGCGATTTGCGCAATAGAGCCGACCTGCCGCCATCAAACGACGGAGGCTGGTCGGCAAGTGGTTAATCACTTAACCTCCGGAATATTTCCTTCTCTCCATGACCAGGACATTTTTTGCAATACAGCACTGTGTTACGTTAACTGACAATTGCGCGGCGGTGCGATGCTCTACATCAATAACATGTATGTCCTTTTTTTCCCCACAAATAAAGCTTTCTTTTTGTGGCATTTGATCACCTTTGCTATTTTTATTTTTTGCGCTATAAACAAAAAATGACCGGATATTTTGAAAAAAACGTTCTGCTATAAAACCTATCCAATAAAAATGTTTTAAAAATCAATTTTTTTCATAAATTTAGGCCAATATGTATTCTGCTACATATTTTTAGTAAAAAAAATCCCAGTAAGCGTATATTGATTGGTTTGCGCAAAAGTTATAGCGTCTACAAACTATGGGATATTTTTATTTATTTATTTATTACTAGTAATGGCAGCGATCAGCGACTTATAGCGGGACTGCGATATTGCGGTGGACATTCTGACACTAACTGGCACTTTTGACACCTTTTGGGGACCAGTGACACTAATACAGTGATCAGTGCTAAAAAATATGCACTGTCACTGTACTAATGACACTGGCTGGGAAGGTGTTAACATCAGGGGGAACAAAGGGTTAAATGTGAGCCTAGCCTGTTTTTTACTATACTGTGGGTGGTGGTTTTACCAGGGGAAGACATAGATCCTTGCTTTGCCAAGAAACAGGATCCATGCCTTCCCTCCTGTCAGAATGGCAATCTGCCTTTGAGTTCACGGTACCCACAGATAGGCTCTTGCTTTGTGTAATCACAGCGGGAGCGAGCTGCCAACAGCGCCCCCTACCTGGAAATGTCGAATCATGAATATATACGGGATCCGGCGCAGAGGTGCCACCCTGTAGTGGTAAAACTGCTATGGGGTGGACCTTAAGTGGTTAAACCAAAAAAAAAGAAGGAAAAAGGTATTTATATATACTTGTTTTATTTATATACAGAAATGTTTTGCCTTTAATTTCTATTTTAAATTGAATAAGTTGTTTTACAAGGTAAGGGTTCGCATATATATTCATTTTATTTTGTGGTTGTTTTGAGGTCAATGGTTACTTTTTTTTTTTTATTTGTAGTTTATGTTGATAGGGTCTTTTTTAAGTTTGGTGTACCCAAACCACAGCATTCACTTGTTACTGAAAGGACTTTTTGTGTGGCAGAACGCGCACTGCATACCAGCTCCTATTGGCGGTGGCACTGGCGTGCAAGCCACAACTTACTGAAAATCCACAGTTTGCACATCCTGTAGGTTCGCAGAACCTACCTCCCCTGCCAAGGCCTGAGACCTCTCCTTGTCAGTCACTTGCTTTCAGCCTGGTTAGCCCCATCCCCTAATATTGTGTGTGGCTCCTTCCTTTTAGCCAGGTAAGGAGTGACCAGAGGCAGTGGGGCAAAGTGGCTGGTAAAGTTTCTCAGGTTAGTAAACACCGCTCCCACTCATCACAAGCAAAATGTTAGGAGATAGACATCTCCACTGACCAGCATGTAAGCGGGGCCCTAATTCACCACCAGCAATACCTATGCTGACCAGGGGTACTTCCCATCATCCTCCTGCTCAGGGATAAGATAGGTTATGCAGACACCTGTAACAGCGAGAAATCTTGGCCCTACCTCCAAGGACTACCTCCATAAATAAAGCAATGTCCACCTGTTCAGCCTTTTAACAATTTTCCTGTAGCAGTAGTGTAGTGTACAGTTCTTTCACAACACGACCTTCACTTCCATTCTTCCAGACCTGACATATACTGTATATTCTGAACAATGCAAGTCCAAGGATGACTGCCCAACTCTTCCATTATCCTCACTGCAAGTCTTGTATAGGTAGGTACTCCAACTGAGATTTTTATGGGCCTACCCTGAAGGGTTCAATTCCTCAGGCCACAGGCTTACATATCAGTATATCAGAGGTAGTCTCTTAACATCACCCTCTGCCCTGTTTCATATACATGCCCCATGCTCTTCTGGATCTAGATTATATAGCTCCACCTACCATACCCATCCAGGGGAGGGACCTCACTAAAAGGGGCACTAAACCCTGCTTACAAGCTGCAAGAGGGGCACTTCGCAATCGACCAGTAGTAAAGGGGACACACAAGGCTGACCGTAAGAGGGCACACACCACAACTGCCAACCACTAGAAAAGGCACACACCACCAAACACCAATAAGAGGGATGCAGTCTTTGTGGATCAGTAGCAGAAGTCCATTACAGACTAGGATCTCTCAGCCTCTCTTGAAAATAGCACAAACTGAGGCAAAACTGCATGCAGGCGTGTATCCTCTCCTAATGTAGAACTGCTCCCAGCTCCACTGCTTGCAGGCACTACCAGCCCTCCTGGCTGCTCTGAAGATCTCCCAGGGCAATGATAAAAGGGTTAATGCTGTCCTTTTGGAAAGCTTGCTACATGTGGCAGTCTCTCCCCTTGAAAATCCCTGGGTGTGCTGACGTACTCACTATTTCCTCATTGCTCCCACTGCTCTGAGGCAAGAATCCCGTTCAAACCACTCAGCTGAATGGATCTTCCTGAGCCAGCCGGAGCCCAGCCTGGAGATGGGGTCCCCCCTAGACCAAGGAGACCCCTCCTAGGCCACTGACAGCCTCCTCAGCACTCTTCCACCCAACTCTCTTGTTGGCATGACTCATTCATATTTAATAGCTGACCTAGACACCCTGCCAGGACAGAATGCTTGGGGATTGGCCAGGTCCCCTCAAGTATGCAGATCAACCCTCCTGGCCTCCGCCCACTATTTTCTAGAAGTTTCTCCAAATTTCCAGATCCATGGGAAGCACCAGAGACCTGCCTCTGTGAGTCATCAAGCCTGACCTGCAGTAAACCCGGACCCAGATTCAGACTCACTTTACTGTCAATACATTTGCTTGCACTATTCTAGGAGCACACTAGAGAGTCCTACACTTACATTCCTTGCAATGCACCTCCCTATACCCATATATTAAATAATAGTTAGGAATACACTGGTTAGGCCTATTAACCCTAATTAAAAATGTCCTGCAGCTAGTGCATATCCTGTCCAGTATTGTAATTCTTGTTCTGAAGCCCCAGCCTGGTCACTTTGTCTCTAGTAAATTTGGGCCTAGCCTTGCAATTTAAAACTGTCATACTGCTAGACAGTTTTACACTGCAGTGTCATCTTCAGGCTCTTAATTCTTGTAGCAAACAACTGCCTGTTCTCTTCTTCTCTAGTACATTTTGTCCTTTTTCTTTTATTAGAAATCTCCTGCTGCTGGCTAATTTTAAATTGCTATATCATCTGCAGTTTCTCCACTCCTAATGAGAGTTTGATAGAAAATGGCCAATGGCAACACAGTTTTGAATCAATGATAACAGGGACAGCCTCATAGAACTAATAGTCAATTTCTATCTGTCAGTCAAAGTGGATGGTTGCTAAAAATACCTTTAAAACATTTTATCAAAAGTTTATTATTTTTTTCTTTTTGTGATATATTATTATTGTTATTCTGACAATTATTTTATTAAACAGTGGCACAGTGCCATCTGCAGACTGAAGGCTTATTTTGTCATGAAAACTTCCAGCCCGGTGACAAATTATTTTATTAACAGTCTTATTGTTATTATTATATAGTGTTTTTCTTTTTTTATTATTTGAAAACTATTTTACAAAATTTCCATAAAAATCGTTGGTAGGTGAAACTGACTGTCTATCTTTAACTGATAATCAAGATACTCCGACAGGGACAATAGTAACTAAGTTTTGACACAACGGTAACCGGTAAAAGATAGTTTGAGAGTAATCCTCACCTCTTTGACGTCTACTATATCGTTAAATTTTAATCGGTCGTCGTCCTCTAAAGATTATTTTCTTTTTCCTGTTTTACATGATCTCTTCTTCTCTTGTCCGTCAA
>BLSH010551091.1:160097-172060 GCA_018402905.1 Glandirana rugosa | reverse complement strand
TAAAGTTTTGCAATGGCCGCCATTTTATTCTCTAGGGTCTTAGAAAAAAAATATATAATGTTTGGGGGTTCTAAGTAATTTTATAGCAAAAAAACCTGTTTTTAGCTGATAACCTCCAAACTCCAAAATGAGGCTCGGTCTTAAAGTGGCTAGAAAGCAAATTTGTCAAGCCCTGACTTACTGTATACTGTATCTTTGCTCCATTGAAGCACTAGAGCCACGTTCTGAATGTTTAGCATTCAGTGATTTTTAGATATAACCATGTGCCGTGGTTATATGCTGGCCCCTAATTTACTACTATGTCTTATACTGACAAAGAGACTGGAGGAAGCACAGCCTGTGTTGGTGCTGCTTTAGGGATAGGCAAAGTAGATATACAAATAAAATAAGTGCAATCAGCTCTACCTCTAACTCAGTGCTGTCAATACCAGACAACATGACAATATACAAAGCAATACTGTATATGCTCTAATAATAAATCTGTGTTCAAGAAACTTTTAGTTGCCACTGGACACTTCTTAGTAATATCACTCCACCAAAAACATACATATGAGTTCATAAAAGTGCAACTATTTAGTGCAAACAAAGTCCATATGACTGTTGTAAAATGCAACAGCATGTCATGTACTGTGAACTACTTTTGTTGCCAGCGGTTTAGACATTAATGGCTGTGTGTTGAGTTATTTTGAGGGGACAACAAATTTACACTGTTATACAAGCTGTACACTCACTACTTTACATTGTAGCAAAGAGTCATTTCTTCAGTGTTGTCACATGAAAAGATATAATAAAATATTTACAAAAATGTGAGGGGTGTACTCACTTTTGTGAGATACTGTGTATGTATATATATATATATATATATATATATATATATACAGTCCCTGACAAAAGTCTTGTTGCTTATCTATTTTGTAGAAACGGCTGCTATTAACCTGACTTTTAATTAATCAATTGGTGTTAGAAATAGCTCATATAAAAAGCTAAAACCCTCCCAAATGATGTTTAATGCACTGAAATAAATTAGTTTCACTGAAAAAAGATTTATCATTTAATCAAGACAGAAAGGTCACATTTTGGCAAGACAAAAGTTTTGTCGCCTATACAGTTGAACAAGTTTACTGCAAATACAAAAATATGTCAGCAAATTAAGTAGTGGTGCTGTGAGATCCAAATGTAATATCTTGTATGACTTCCATGAGCTTGAAGGACTGCATCCATGCAGTTTGCCAAGGATTCATACAATTTATTGATGAAGTCATCAGGAATAGCAAAGAAAGCAACCTTGCATGCCTCCCAGAGTTCATCAATATTCTTTGGTTTCGTCTTCCATGCTTCCTCTTTCATCCTACCCCACATATGCTCAATGATGTTCATGTCTGGTGACTGGGCTGGCCAATCCTGGAGCACCTTGATCTTCTTCGCCTTGAGGAACTTTTATGTGGAGATGGAAGTATGCGATGGAGCACCATCCTGCTGCAGAATTTGGCCTCTTTTATGGTTGGGAATATAAGAGGTAGCTAAGATTTCTAGGTAAAATAAAAGTCTAAGGGAGTCAGATCGGGAGACCTTGGGGGCCATTCAACTGGATTGGTCATTGTGGGCCAGTTGAATGGCCCCCAAGGTCTCCCGATCTGACCTCCTTTGACTTTTATCTTTGGGGTCATCTGAAGGCAATTGTCTATGCAGTGAAGATACGAGATGTGCAGCACCTGAAACTACGGCTACTGGAAGCCTGTGCTAGCATTTCTCCTGCGGTGTTGCTATCAGTGTGTGAAGAGTGGGAGAAGAGGGTTGCATTGACAATCCAGCACACCATTGTTTTTCTTGTGAAATTCCCAATAAGTTTGATGTGTCACATGACCCTCTTCCTATTGAAAAAACAAAAGTTGGATTCAAAATGGCCGACTTCAAAATGGCCGCCATGGTCATCACCCATCTTGAAAAGTTTCCCCCCTCACATATACTAATGTGCCACAAACAGGAAGTTAATATCACCAACCATTCCCATTTTATTAAGGTGTATCCATATAAATGGCCCACCCTGTATATTTCAGCAGCACTTCAGGTCAATTTGTACAGAAGCGACAAGACTTTTGTCAGGGACCGTATATATATATATATATATATATATATATATATATATATGCACTATACATTTTAATACCAGCAGGTGGCTTTGCAGTATTATAGTGTATAGTGAATGTATTATATGATATAACAGGATATATGGTTTATCTCTTTTATATGCACTTGTTTGTATCTAGTTCCCGTTCATGTTCTGATATTTCTCCATGACAGTAAAGCTATCCTCTGCATACAACAAGCTCCCAGAGCATAATGCAATACTCTGATAACAGGTTATGGGTCCCAGCGCACCCAGCAGGCACCCACGCATTGGAGAGGATATTGCAAGCAGAGGCACTGGAAAGAATACTCAGTAAGTACAGCGAGTCTGTGAGTACTGTATTCAAACTGCTGAAGGATGGCAAGTGGTTCAGATGTGAAGTTTGCAATTGCAAAGCTGAACAATGCCAATTATCTGCTGTGTAAATTTAAGCTAGAAATTATTCTGAACAAGGATGACTTGTGGCAAGAGCTGAATACAGACAGACCCACAGATGGAGAGACGGAGGATTGGGACAGGAAGTATATGCAGGCTAAAGCAACCATAAGCTTATCCACATAAGAACAGAGAAAACGGTCTGTGGACTTCATCACAGAAACTGCATGAGCGTTCAAGTCTAAACAGCAAGCTCTTTCTACCAAGAAAATTATATAGGATGGGACTAGAAGAAGGCCACATTATCATGTGAATGCTATGCTAGAGATCATAGCGCAGCTGTGTGTCATCGGAGAGGACATCAAAGATAACCATATTGTTGCTCTGCTCCTCTGCAGCCTTCCAGAGAAATATACTGCTCTTATTAATGCTTTAGAAACCAGACCTGAGCAGGAGCTGACACTAGGATATGTCAAAGGGGAATTAATCAATGAATATGACAGAAGGAAAGAAAACACACACCATGATGACAAAGCTCTTAAGATGTACAAAGGCACAAAGCACAACAAAGAAAGCAGAGTCTGTTTTCGCTGTAAAAGGACCAGTCACTTAAAAAAGGACTGTTCTATCTGGAAAGCTGAGCAGCAGAAGCTACGGCTATACAGATAAGAAAGAGTCAAAGCAGCCACAAATGAAACTGCAGACACATCATGGAGTGGCACCTTTAAAGTGACATAGAGCGGCAAGTCACGTGGCTGGTGTGTCAAGCCACATGACTAGTGATGAGACTTTCACAAACCCTGGTTACAGTGCAAAAGACAATTTATTCCCAGCAAATGGGAAAAGCATCACTTCCAAAGGTAAAGGCCAGGGCTTCCTGAACTGCATTACACCATGAGGAGGTCAGCACAGTATCCTTGTAAAGAAAGTGATGTATGCTCCAGAACAATAAGGAAGCCTTCTATCAGTGAAAAGTCTTGCAAAAAACGATCTCACAGTTAAGTTCAAGGGTGATGAATGCACAATTCACAATAATAAGCAATTCCTCACAAAAGAAAAACTGGATGATCACCTATACAAACTCATCACCACAGACCAACAAGCCAATGTAGTGTCTAATGACCTATACAGCAAATGTATTCACTTATGACACAGGCGGCTTGGGCACAGAAGTCCAGAAGCTATACAGGACATTATAAAGAGAAGCTTATCAGATTTGACAATAATACCTTGCAAAGTGCTCATGAAATGCAAGTGCTGTATTGAAGCAAAAGCCACACGTGCTCCCCTTCCACAGGCTTCTCAAAGAAACACCACCCACCCCCTGCAGCTCATACACAGTGATGTATGTGGTCCAATGAAATCTCCCACGTCAGGCGGGAACAGATATCTACTGACTTTCACTTCATGATTATTCCAGGTACACAACTAATTATCTGATGAAACACAGGAATGAAACATCAGCGAAACTTTAGAGTTCGTTGCCATGTCTAGCAACAAATTCCAACACAAACCAGGAATAATATGCACCAACAATAGGGGAGTACACATAAGCAAAGAAGTGGCCTCATACCTGAAGAAACAAGGAAGAGTACACCAACCACACCAACCACACCAACCACACCATACACTCCGGAACAAAACGGTGTATCAGAAAAGAAAAATCGCACTCTAAGGCCCCTTTCACACCGGATTGCTTTACCGTTCATTATAGCGGCACTATGGCACAGCTATTCGGGTGGCGGCAGTACGCTTTTAACCCGGTGCCGGTTTGCTGTGATCCCAAAGCGGTATTCAGGTGCTTTGGGAGCGCTGCCCCATTGTTTTCAATGGGCAGGGGTGGTATAGGAGCGGTGAATACATCGCTCCCAAACTGCTGCAAAGATGCGGCTTGCAGGGCTTTTTTTACTGTCCCGCAAGCGCACCCCCCAGTGTGAAATCACTCGGGCTTTCACACTGGGGTGTATTGGGGGAGTTTTTCAGGTGTTTTTTAGTCGCTAGTTTTAGCACAAAAGCGCCTGAAAAACGCCTTGGTGTGAAAGGAGTCTTATAGAAATGGTCAGTTGCATGTTGTGGGATGGCAACCCACCTCACAGGCACTGGGGAGAAGCAGTCATAACTGCAACCTGCCTACAGAACAGACTACCCCCAAGAGCCATTAAAAGTACTCTTATTTTAATATGGAATGGATCAAAGCCTAGCATAGGGCACATCAGAGTATTTGGTTGTAAAACATATGCCTATATTCCAAGTGAAAAACGATCCAAGTTGGAGAACAGAGCCATAGAGGGCATTCTAGTAGGCTACAGCGAGCAAACTAAGGGTTACAGAATCCTACACCCAAAGACTGACAAAGTGACAATAAGTGAGAAAATGAGTTTATTTTCATGAAAGTCCATCACCAGAAACACCAATCCCTGAAAGCTGTGAAGTAAATATGCCGAGCAAACCAGAAGAAAAGGTCGACCAAAGCGAACCTGTGCAGGAGTCAGAACAAGAGGTGGAACTTACAATGCCTAAATCAATTTCCCCACCAGATCCTGCAGAACTACCCAAAGTCAGAAGATCCACTCGGACTACAAAGGAGATACCACCCCGCAAGCTGTCAAAACACACAGCATACTTGAACCAACATCCTAGGAAGAAATAGAAAAACTGCCAAAATATGAAGCCGATAAATGGAGAAAGGCAGCAGAAGAATTAAAGTCACTTCAAGAAAATAAAACCTGGACACTCACAGAGCTCCATCCTAACCGCAAAACTATAGGACGTGAGTGGACTTTCAAATTAAAGTCAGACACAGAAGGCAATATCCACAAATACAAAGCTAAACTAGTTGCCAAGGGTTATTCCCAGAAATTTGGTGAAGATTAATGTCTTCCTATATGAAGACATTAACTGCTTGCCGACCGCTGGTCGGCAATTGACAGCGACAGAATGGCTCTATTGCGCAAATCGCCGTCATATGACGGCGGCTGCGGGATCGAGCCTAGTGAGCGCGCGCGCTCCGCCGGAGGCGCGCCCGCTCGCTCACTGTGTTCGGGGAGGGCCAGGGAGCGGGTGCGGCGGAGTCGATCTCCGCCGGCCACCCGCGATGCCCCCCTCGGAGTGAAAGAACGGAGGTCCGTGTAAGTAAACACGGACCTCCGTTCTGTGAGGGGGGAAGGGCTGTGATCACAGCCTTCCTGTACATGGAGGCTGTGACCACTTCCCTTCCCCAGCTAGGGCAGTCCCCACACAGTAAGAACACGCCCAGGGAACATAGTTAACCCTTAGAGCGCCCCCTGCAGGTTAACCCCTTCACTGCCAATGGCATTTACACAGTAATCAGTGCATTTTTATAGCACTGATCTCTGTATAAATGCCAATGGTCCCAAAAAAGTGTCAAAATGTTCCGACATGTCTGCTGCAATATCGCAGTACCGCTAAAAATCGCAGATCGCCGCCATTACTAGTAAAAAATAAAAAAAAAAATAAAAACCCCAGAAATGAATTCTCATCATCCGTAAACTCGACCACTTTTGCGCAAACCAATCAATAAACGCCGATTGCGATTTTTTTTTATCACAAATATGAGGAAGAATATAAATCAGCCAAAACCGATGAAAAAAAATGTTTTTTTATATATTTTTTTTGGATTTGTATTTTAGCAAAAAGTAAGAAATTTGGGTTTTTTTGCAAAATTGTCGCTCTTCTTTTGTTTATAGCGGCGATCAGAAATGACGCAGCGGTGATCAAATACCACCAAAAGAAAGCTCTGTTTGTGGGAAAAGAAGGACGCAAATTTAGTTTGGGTACAACGTCGCACGACCGCGCAATTTTCAGTTAAAGCGACGCAGCGCCGAATCGCAAAAAGGGCTCCGGTCCTAAAGCTGGAAATCCTTCTGGGGCTGAAGTGGTTAAGGAAGTTCTCTACATGGAGCAACCACCAGTGTTTAAACAAGGAGACAACCTTGTGTGTAAACTTCAGAAGAGCATCTACGGTCTTAAGCAATCTGCAAGGATGTGTAATGAGAAAGTGAATGTAGTGCCTACTAGAGAGGGATTCTCAAGAAGTAAAGCAGACCCCTTTACTCTACTCCAAGAATCAAGAAGACAGATAGATATACACCCTTATCTATGTCGATGACATTATAAGCTGAACCATTTGACAAGAACCATTTGAACAAGAAGGGGACTACAATCAGATAGTTCACAAACTGAAACAAAATTTTGAAATCAAAGAGCTAGGGAACATTAGCTACTATCTGGGAATCCAAATAGAGAGAGAAGAAGATGGAAGTTACTTTCTCAACAATCTGAGAAAATCTCTGAAATCTTGGAACAATTTCATATGCAAGATGCAAAGGAAGTGAAAACTATGGAACCAGGCTAAAGAGCAGTGAAACAGAAAACTTGCTACCCAACAATGACATGTATTGCAGAGCAATCGGTAAGCTGCTATATGTTGCCACTGTGACAAGAACAGACATAGCCGCAGCAGTGGGCATACTATGCAGGAAAGTTTCAGCTCCCTGTCAGTGTGACTGGAACGCAGTAAAGAAAGTGATGCAGTACCTCAAAGGAACAATTCAGATGAAGTTACGTTTACCAGCAACATCAGATCCAAAACTGGTCAGATATGTGGATGCTGATTGGGCCAGGGACTGTACAGACCGCAAATCCACAAGTGGATTCATCTTCCAGTATGGGGAATGAACCATAAGTTGGTCTAGCAAGCAACTGTTGCTCTATCATCAACTGAAGCAGAGTACATTGCAGCAGCATACGCATGTCAAGAAGCGATATGGATTCATCAACTTTTTATGAACAATGGGATAGACAATGGGATGTAAAAAACGGTTCCCATTTTTGAAGACAACCAGGGCTGTATAAAGCTTACGAAATCAGAAAGGGTATAAAGCTTACAAAATCAGAAAGGGTCAACCCTAGGACCAAACACATCGATGTCAAGTTTCACCTACTGAGGGACAATCAAGAACAAGGTGTTAATGACATTCAATACTGCCTGTCAGAGGAGATGACTGCTTATGCACTCACCAAGCCTTTGTTGAAGGAACGTCATAGTTATTTCCAGAAGACGCTGAATATAATTTGACAAAGCACATTCTGTTGAGAAGGGGTGTTGTAAAAAGCAACAGCATGTAGTGTACTGTGAACTATACACAGTGGTGCTCATAAGTTTACATACCCTGGCAGAATTTATGATTTCTTGGCCATTTTTCAGAGAATATGAATGATAACATAAAAACGCTTCTTTCACTCATCGTTAGTGTTTGGCTGAAGCCACTTATTATCAATCAACTGTGTTTACTCTTTTTATAAACTCTAGTAAATTCTCTTAATGTATTAAGCATCACCATGATCACTTGTGCGTTTACTTTGTGATGTTGCCACCAATGCCCTGGGACAAGGCCATCAGGGAATACTCAGCTTTAGGGCAGGTCTCTACTCTTAGAGATGAACATACTTGCACTGCAAACAGATACCTAACATGTCACGCTTTAAAATTGCGCACACTCATGGAATGGCGACAAACTATGGCACTTAAAAATCTCCATAGTTGACTTTTACAGGTTACCTCTTTAGAGTTACAGAGGAGGTTCTGTGGTGGAATTATTGCTCTCCCTCTAACAAGCGCGGCAATATCTCACATGTGTGGTTTGAACACCATTTACATATGCAGGCGCAACTTGTGTATGCATTCGCTTCTGCATGTGAGCATGGAGGGATGGGGCGCTTTACTTTTTTTTTAAAAATATTTACTTATTTTACTTTTTATTTTTTTATTTTTACACTGTCCCTATATTTTTATTTTTTATCACTTTTATTCCTATTACAAGGAATGTAAACATCCCTTGCAATAGAAATAAGTCTGACAGGTCCTCTTTATTGAGAGATCTGGGGTCAAAAAGATTCTTTCTTTTGTCTTTAAATATAAAATAAAATAAAAAAATGACATTTTGACTTTAAGGAAAAAAAATTCTATCTGCCTGAGAACCAGAAGTAATGTCGGAGGTCGCTCCGGTCCTCCAAGGGCATAAACCCGAGTGGGACCATCTTGCCTCACTCGACTTCCTGCCTAGCCATCAGCTGCATCGGAATGGCTCCGGTAAGCTTGGAAACAAGCGTGAAGTGGCGGGGGGGGGGCACCTCTCCCGCCGTCTATAAAAGTGATCCGCCGCTGGGACCACTTTTATCTGAAAGCCAGCCGCCTAAGAAAAAAAACAATACGGGGTTATGGCAGCTAGGTGCTGCCATCACAACTGTTTTTAACCACTTCAGCCTGGAGGGATTTCCCACTTTAGGACCAGAGCACTATTTGCGATTCTGCACTGCATCGCTTTAACTGACAATTGCGCGGTCATGCGACGTTGTACCCAAACAAAATTTGCGTCCTTTTTTTCCCCACAAATAGAGCTTCCTTTTGGTGGTATTTGATCCCCTCTGCATCATTTCTGATCGCTGCTATAAACAAAAGAAGAGCGACCATTTTGCAAAAAAAAAAACAAATTTCTTACTTTTTGCTAAAATACAAATCCCAAAAAAAATATATAAAAAAACATTTTTTTCCATCGGTTTTGGTCAATTTATATTCTTCCTCGTATTTTTGGTAAAAAAAAAATTGCAATCGGCGTTTATTGATTGGTTTGGGCAAACGTTGCCGCGTTTACGGACGATGAGAATTAATTTCTGGGGGTTTTATTTTTTTTTTATTGTTTACTAGTAATGGCGGTGATCTGCGATTTTTAGCGGTACTGCGATATTGCAGCGGACATGTCAAACCATTTTGACACCTTTTTGGGACCATTGGCATTTATACAGCGATCAGTGCTATGAAAATGCACTGATTACTGTGTAAATGCCATTGGCAGTGAAGGGGTTAACCTGCAGGGGGTGCTGTAAGGGTTAACTGGGTTCCCTGGGCGTGTTCTAACTGTATGTGGGCTGGCCTGGCTGGGGGAAGGGGATGATCATGGCTTCCATATAGAGGAAGCCTGTGATCACCGCCCTTCCCCCTCTATGAGAACGGAGATCCGTGTTTACATACACGGACCTCTGTTCTCTCACTGCGGGGGGGCCACCTCGGGTAGCCGGCGGCGATCGAGTCCGCCCTACCCCCTCCCTGGCCCCCCCCCGGACACAGTGAGCGCGCAAGCGCGCCTCCGGCGGTGCACGCTCACAGCACTAGTTATCGCAGCCGCCGTCATATGACGGCAGTTTGCGATAACGAGCCACTCTGTCGCCATCAGACTGCGGTCGGCAAGTGGTTAACGCCAAAATCATGACGTACATTCCGAGTTAGGTGGTCAGCATGTGGTTAAAGAAGAAGCAAAGTCTTCCTGTTTAACTGCATCTACAGTTAAGCCTATAATAAGGCTTACCTGTAGGTACTGTAAACATCTCCTAAACTTGCACCATTTAGGAGATATTTAATACATACGCTGCTGCCGACATCATCGGCGAATGCGCTCTAAAGAAATTGCCGCCCGTTCTTCAGGGCCCACATGCACGGGATTGACCTCATCGCGGCTTCGGCCCAGTTTAATAACTTCAGACCAGCCAGAAGTCAAACTTTCAAAGCTGACAAAATCCACATGCACAAGAAACAGATCTTTTCCCTACGTCCCTATTCACTAACTCAGGCTTGTGTGTTGCCACGGAATACCTGCAAAGGTAGAGTACATGCAGGAGAAATGCAAGTCCCAGCAATCCCCCTACATGTGGAAGGCTCCAGGATACAGCATTTTAGCAGCTCTGATGGAATCAGAACAGAAGCACTCACCCACTTCTTGCTATCTGCCTGTGTCTTTCCTCTCCAAGCAGCAGGCTGTGTGTTCTGGGACTACAGGTCTCAGCAGCCCCAGGCAAGTTGGCAGGCTCTTCGGTCAGGCAATCTCCAGTGACGTCAGAAGGAGAAGAAAGTGACTGAAGGAAGAGATGAGCAGAGCCTGTCTGGGTAGATGGTGTGCAGGAGGATTGGGTTACATGGTAGCTGTCAGCCTGTCTTCTACCATGTGGCTGGACTTGTCTGGGAAAAGCTCTCTCCTGATTTATATGTACTGGGAATGAGGGACAGAGCCCAGCAGCAGCCCATCAAGTGAAAAGTGAAAAATAGCTTTCTTTAATTTCAGATAGATTCATTATGTTACTAATTTTGTTTTGTTGGTTCATTTCAGAATTTGTTTAGTTTCCTTTATTCATTTTCGAACTATGTCCAAATTTTCGTAATGATTCAAATTCTTTAAAAATGATAGCTGGTTGTTAAGGAGCGGGCTGGGAAGCCAGCCACCACATCCGTAACAACCAATGACTCATCAGCTGTTAGCGGCTTCCCCACTGACAGCTGACTATAAACAAAAGAATGCCGGCAATGAAAAATTCAGAAAAAACAGCCCACGCCAAAAGTTAAAAAATCCATACCAGACCCGTGTCCGAGCATGCAGCCTGGCAGGCCAGGAAAAGGGGGGGGGGCAAACGAGCACCCCCCACTTGATCCATAACAGGCCATATGTCCTCAACATGGGGGATGCTTTGAGCCCCCCCACCCCAAAGCACCTTGTCCCCATGTTGGGGGCAATGGCCTCTTCCCCAAAACCCTGGCTTGTTGGGGTCTGCGGGCGGAGGGCTCATCGGAATCTGCAAGCCCCCTTTAACAAGGGGGCCCCCAGACCCCCCCCCCACGTGAATGAGTCCTTTATTTAAAAAATGTAGATCCATCATCAACCACAACGTCTGCAAAAAAAGAAAAACCTCCTGTCTCGTCGAAGGTTCCCGACATCTGCCTGCTCCTCTGTCTGACATTTCTTAAATAACCAAATAACCAAGGGGCAGGGACACCCAATGACGTCATCTGAATTTTTTATTGCCCGCATTGTCTTGTTTACATTTCAGCTGTCAGTGAGTAGTGTTGAGCAAACCCGAACTGTAACGTTCGGGTCCGTACCGAACTTTCGGGTGTCCGTAGCACGGACCCGGACCCGGACATTTCAAAAATCGTTCGGGTTCGGTCCGGGGTTCTGCTATTTCACTCCACGTGTTGAGAAGCTGCAGGGCAGCCAATCAACAAGTGTTTCACACTTTGTGAACAACTAACCGACGGGACGTCGAAGAGTTGTGCACCTCACTTTATCGTCTTGGGGCCTGGCTTGGGCTTGCTAAAAACTTTACAGGCCCAGGCCCAGGCACGATGCCTGTGGGCTTTCAAGCCATGCCTGGGCTTGCAATGTCAAGCCCAAACGAGTTGTGATGAGTGACTGTCGACTTTACATTTGTTCTGTTACGCCCGTTATTTTTTAAGTCTACTGCAGTAACCCACAGGGACGGGGAACCAATAAACCAATAAATTCTTTACAGTCTGTCTCCTCGTCCGTCTACAGCCCTTGGAAGCTGCTCTGTCCTCCAAAAAGAAAAAAACGTCTGCAACACCAACTACTACCTAGATGTAAAAAATTTATTT
>BLSH010551091.1:145601-156123 GCA_018402905.1 Glandirana rugosa | reverse complement strand
GTTCACGGGATGTTTATTTACCCCTATCCCTTTTATTTAATTTTAGTTCATTTTTTTGCCCTTCCCCCACCTACACCTCATCCTCGGATCTCCAACTGATCCGGCACTGGCACCGACACATCCACCTTCACCGCCACCATCTCCTAATCCTCCTCCATCGGTTGTACCAAAAAAAAAACATAACTCCGGATAAGTTTTTTTCTTCATATACTTACCGACACACTCAGGCCAGATTTACAAATAAGACGTGTTCCATGTCTGTTCAGAACACCCTAGGTACGGACTAAGTAAAATTATTTCCAATCGAACAGGTGTAACCTACACCTGTTTGCCGAGGCGAACAGACACTATTGCGGGGGACGGCACGATTTGTGTGGGGGGCGTTATCACAGACAAGCGGAGCCGTTTGTCCACATCCAATGTGGACAAGCTAACCTTTATTAAAATGAATCAGGCATGGATCCCACAAGACTTGTCTGTACCTTGTGCAGAATAAACATTTAGACCGGACTCACACAGCCATTCATATACTTCTTTTTTTGAATAGGCCTCAATACAAAAAAAAAACCATGTTGGCTACCTCCTCCTAATCCTCTACCACCGCCACTTCCACCTACACAGCCACGGTCACGGCCTAGTCAACCTCTAGGCTCCTACTCCACATCCACCCCCTTCCCGTTTTTTTACTTGATTTTAATTTATTTTCCCTATCCCCATTTATTTGTAGGGCACTTGCCCTAGTTTGAAGATGATTTTAGAACAGTTATATGGCTTCTACCGTTAATTAATACTTTTCAGACACAGTTTGAAGATGATCCACATTCACCTCCATTTTTGCTTTTTTTATGTTTTTATGTTTTTTAAAAATATTTAAAGTTATTTCCCTGTCCCCATTTTTTTGTAGGGCACTTGCCCTACCCTTACCCGAATTTTACTTCCTTTTGCAGCCCTCTAGGGCTTTCCAGGACTTTTTTGTGCCTAAAAGTTCGGGTCCCCATTGATTTCAATGGGGTTCGTTGTCCGTGCGATCGTTCGGGTTCCGTCCGGACCCGGACCCGGACTTTGTCCCGAAGTTCGGACGTACCAGCAGAACCCAAACTTCCAGAGGTTCGCTCAACTCTATCAGTGAGTCATCGGTTGTTAAGGGCACTGCGGCCAGCCAATTCTTCACACAGAATTAGAATCGATCATCATTTGACCGATCCAAGTTCTAATTGTTCTGAAAATTTGGAATTAGTTACAAAATGAATATATGAAATGAAGTTAAGCAAATATAACATCCTCTAGTGTGTTCTAGATGTAGGATAGGTTTTTATTTCTAGTGTAGGGTTTGTTTGTATAATTAAATTTAGTTAACTCAGGGCTATGCCTGAGCTGGGAATCTGGGTCAGGGTTCAGTGAGTCAGAGCTGGATGACTCATCCTGACTGCTCATCTGGTGCCTCCCCCTGGTCAAGAAGGTTGTAGATACTTCTAGAGCTAGTGGGTGGAGGTTAGGAGGGGCTGTCTGGAATATTTATGAGGGCCTCGGCCAATCTCCAGTAAAGGGCTGGCAGGGGGTAAGGCTTACCTCTTAAACAGGCATGAGCCATACCAGCAGAGGCACAGGTAGAAGATGGAGAGTTAGTGCTGAGGAGGCTGTTGGTGGCCCTCTGGGGTACCCCCTTGTCTGGTGGGGGGGGGGGACCTTGGACTGGGGCATGGGTGCTGGAAGGATCCTGCCACAACACACAGAGGAATCCCTTCCTGGAGACACAGGAGCAAGAGAGAGGACACTGTGAGTAGAGCAGCACTAATGGGGGCTTACAAATGGGGAAACTGCCACATGTAGCCAGTTCTCCCTGAAGATAGTGTTGTGTCAAATCTTCATCCCTTCCCTGGGAGTTCTCCTGCAGAGTCAGTCAGGTGGGCTGGTGAGAGTCAGTCTGGAGGACTGTGGAGGAAGGCTAGCCTGGAGGGCTAGTAAAAGGGGCAGCTGCAGCCAGGTGGCTTGGCAGTGCCTGAAGAGGTAGCACTGGGACCAGTAGCCACAGGAGGGTATGTATAAGCTGATAACCGTATTCTGCTAGAGAACATGAGGCTTTGAGTTCCTGCCTAGAAAGGGCCATTGATAAATCTGACTGTCCCTGTCAGATCCACTAATAGGGATCTAGGTGGGGACTGCAAGCAATTGAAGTGCAGGAGGGGACTGTATATAGACTGTATCTAGGAAGATGTCCCTGAAGTTCTTGCCAAGGTTTTATTGCTCAAGTCAAGTGGGCATCCACCTCCCATCCACATCCAAGTTATTAACCTTCAATAAATAACAAAAAAAAGCCACGGACTGTTCTCTGGAGTGCTTGTGAAAATTTGGTGTGCCTGGCTGTGCAGGGTGGGGGATCGCAGTTCATCTGCAGCTCCTAAGGGGGTGCGCTACACTTATTTCAACTAATTTCATTTGGAGGTTCAGAAACATCTGAATCTCTGAATAACCAAGAATTTGTCCGAATTTACAGTATATTTGGACCAAAATGAATTGCACAAAGCTAGATATGATATAGGAGTTTAGGGCCATGCTATAGGAGATGTCAGAGACTGGGGACATGCTTCAGGAGATAGACTGGAGACACATTGCATGAGATGTCTACTGATCACCGCTACAACAGGGCAATACGGAAACATTGAAGAGTGTCTGCAGGGACTCGGGGGGCTGCACAAAAAGTGCCAAAGGGCACCAGCTTGGGCGCCAGGGTTCTAGGGTCTTATGGACTTATCACAAGAGCTCAGGGTTGAATGTGAAAACTAACATAGATGTGGCATTTTTCCTGTACTCTGTTAGTTTAGAAATGTTTTAGCCCACATCAGGTTCACTTTAATAAAAAAAAAAAGAAAATAACAATTTTGTAGTAAATGCATTGCCAGTAAACATGCCGTTATCACTCCCTCATACATACTGTCAGCTCCAAGCAGCTTCTCGGTAAATTTCAGGACAACATTTTATATATGAGAGAATTTGTATACACAGAACAGATGATTATTGTGTATTCTGCTGATGTTTTTGGTAAAAGCAAATCTGTTTCCCCTATTAAAGCATACATTACTTTTATCCTGACCTTTTCCTGTGCCGCCTCATCAGCACCGAACATTATCAGCTGAGCTGATTAATAGCCTCAGACGTTCTGCATGCATTGAATAAGGAGAGTGTGTCTAGGCTGTATGAGGGCTGAATTTTACTAACCACACTGAACTTTGGCCCTGGCAATGTTGCGCTTCTGTTGTGGTGTTAAAAATGCTGCTTGCATTTTTAGTGCATATTTGGTCAACCACACCAAAAATGCTCTTCCCCATTGAAATGCATTAAAAACGTGGCAAAAATGCAGCATTTTTTGTAGTTTTTGAGTCACATGACCTATGAAAAACGCACCATACACCCTGTAAAACTGTAGCAATTTACTGCGTTTTTCGGTGGCATCTTTTTTTTCTATCAGCCAATATATTGGTGCATCCCTATAAAAAATATTGATTTCATAAACAGTAGTGCGGACTCCATTTGCTTAGCGGGGATCGCTCCGCTCATCCCGGCTCGCTGAGCCGACGGATGACAGATCCATCAGAGCCCCCGCTCTCCCCTAAGCCAAATTGGATGACAATGGATCCGTCTTCCCCGCTCACAGCTGATTGTAAAAAAAAAGCCGACAATTAAAAAGTATGGAAAAAAATGGCATGGGGTCCTTGTCCCTCAGTCCGTAACAGAGGTGGGGTAATCGGGTGATGTCACCAGATGGCCACGCCCCATGGCTATCTAAGAAATGGCAGACAGCGAGAGCCAACACAACGGAGCTAGCCAGCCTCGCAGGAAGATCATGTTTTTTACTTTTAGCGGGCAGCAGCAGACGAAGAAGACATCACTGGAGAGAGAAGAGGGAGAAGGAACACCGGAGGGAGAAGACAGCGGACAAAGAAGACATCACTAGAGAGAGAACAGGGAGAAGAGACACCGGCGGAAGAAGACACGATTTTTAATAAAGGACTTGCCAAGAAGTTTTTGTAACACTACATTTTTTTTTTTGGTGAATGGTTAGGGGTACAATGTACCCCATACTCATTCACATGGGGGGGCACATTTTTAAAGGGGGCTTTCAGATTCCGATAAGCCCACTGCCCGCAGACCCCCGGTTGTGGGGAAGAGGCCTTTGCCCCTATCAACATGGGGACAAGGTGCTTTGGGGTGGGGAGTGGACAAGGTGCTTTGGTGTGGGGGGACAGAGCCTCCACTGCCCCAAATCATCCACCCCCCCTATGTTGAGGGCATGGTATAGTTCAGTATAGCTGGCTCGCCCCCCTTCCTGACATGCCTGGCTGCATGCCCGGATAAGGGTCTGGTATGGATTTTGGGGAGGGACCCCACGTTGTTTTTTTTCATACTTTTTAATTGTCTGCTTTTTTTTTACAGTCAGCTGGGAGCAGGGAAGCCCGCTGACAGCTGATGAGTCATCAGTTGTTAAGGACGTAGCGGCCAGCTTCCCGACTCACTCCTTAGCAACCAGCTCAATGCAGTTAATTACCGCATTAACTAATGTGGTAATTACCGCTAAATCAAACAAATACCTTATGCGGTATTTAACTACAAATTCTCAGAGAATTGAACATCTGTATTTTACCGCATACAATTATCCGTTATTTAACTCTTAGTGAATCAACCCCTTTATATTTTTAGGCTGTATCTATACTGTAAACTAAAGGGTTCTGGGTGTAGAGCTGGCTAATGGACATAAAGGAATAATCTGCATGGCTCTGCCCACTAAGCCAAAATGAGAAATAAACCACTTACTTTTGGGATTTGTGATGGAAGTGAGGCCTGTAAATGCATTGTTTTAAGTGTAGCACTACCCCTGCAAGAGCCGCTAGGGTTTGCTGGTTCTTCCCCGAAGAGTGCAGAGGCAGCCAGGCACACAGCAGCAATTCAATTACTCAAATGAACTGTATAGGAGTTTTTGTAATTTATTGCTGAAGAACTTGTAACAAAGGAAGGTGAAAGGGGTGTGGGATATCCCAAACGTTTAGCTCAGCCAGCAGAGGACAGTTCCTGCTCAATAAATGTGGCAACAGTAAAGATAGATTGTAACATCCTTTAGATCCGCAGCAAATGATATCACCTGTGGTGTATTTGAGTTATCCTGCAAACCTGGCCTGTTAGTGGGTCCCGAGGACAAGAGTTGAGAACCACTGCTCTATCGGATCGCAACTGGGGAGCATGAAGCAGCTTTAGCACAATAAGAGATACTACTCACAGATCCTGGGGCAGAGTGAGTCTATTAGATCAGTTCCTTGTAGTCTAGTCCTCCAGTTCAGAAAGGGCTCCAGGGGCAAGCAGCCCCCTGAAGCTCACAGATCCATTCCCTTATAGGGAAGAAGTCCCTCTCCTCAGTGCTCCAGACTATTTAACAGAAGCGCATCATCATCTGGTCACACCTCCCCAGGGATTGGTTGGGCCCTGCCCAATTTTCAGACTGGACATTTGAATTCTCCCTCCCTAAGCTCTAGAAATTTCCTCTAGAGGCAGAGGGAAGTAATCAAACCCTCAAACCTGTGAACCCCTGGGCTAAAGCAAACAATCACTACTCCCCTGATTACAGAAGGAGCACCAAAAAACGAAATTTAACTAGCAGTCTAACTAGGAGGGTGCTACATAGGAATGATGAATGATGCTTCAGACTGGTGCAGTGGAGGACTTTTTGGTTGATTGATTCTATTCCTTAGAAGTCATTGTTTCCATAAAATGTACGGATGATGGCCAACGAGCCTGAAATAGCGATATGCAGTTTGAAATAGATGGCTCTATAATATTATCTGCGCTGTAAACCAGCAGTTCTTAATGCATGGTTGGACTAGGGGGTGAAAAGAAATGATAGGCAAGGTTCCAACCACCATAACAGAATAAGAAATGTATCCCTTGCTTTATGGACTCAATATCCTTGGATGTGGCTTTAGGAATATTACAAAGTGTGGATGAATTGCTTTTCCTCATTGGTTCACAAGTCCTATTCCATAAAAGTCATTGGTTCAGAACTAAGTGCTGATACTGGGCAATAAGACTTGGGCATCCTATGACTATCACCGTTAACAACCCTGGCAGGTAACACATAATCACCTGAGGTATGGAGTGGCACCTTGGTTTTCACCAGAGCAAATTGTAGTGGTGGGCTGGGCACCCTTGCGGCCCCTGGGCTACTTTGCTGCAAGATGGCATCAGGTCACAGCCTTCAGTATTGCCCCACCAAGTGGTTATAGGAACAGTGTAGATACGCTGTGCAGAGAGGATATTGGTACTGCAAGAGGTCAGGGATCTGGTAGGCAGGTCAAGGCAGGGGGCAAAACAATAGTAGTTCAGGCAAGGCAAGGAATGAGCAAAGTAGGTGCAGGAGATATGGCCAGAGTCAGGCAATCAGCCTCTTTCAGGCCACTTTCACACTGGGGCGGGTGGGCGGCAGCGGCAAAGCGCCGCTAGTTATAGCTACGCTTTACCGCTGTTATAGCGGTGCTTTTTAACAAGGGGTTAGAAAGGGGTTAAAAGCGTCATTGCGCTGCGCTTCCGAGGCAGTGTACAGCCGCTTCGGAAGTGCTGCTCATTGATTTCAATGGGCAGGGGAGGTGGAGGAGCGATGTATACCCCGCTCCCCCACCGCCCCAAAGATGCTGCTTGCAGGACTTTTTGTAACGTCCTGAAAGCGCACCGCCCCAGTGTGAAAGCACTCGGGCTTTCACACTGGGGTGGATGGGGGGGGGGGGTGTTTTTCAGGCACTTTACAGTGCCTAAAAAACACCCCAGTGTGAAAGGGGTCTAAGGGAAATAGTGGTTGTAAACCTCAGACATGAAATATGAACAAAGCATATCCCTCTATAGTGTGTACTTGTCTCATTTAGAGAGTCAGTTCAGTGAATCACTTCTGACAAGTATTCCTGACACCAAGAGCAAAAAGGTGACAGGAGCGGGAGCTCCAGCTGATTGAGAGCCTCAGCTCTGTTCCTGTGTGCTGTGTGAAGTTGGGGTGAGCTTAAAAATTCTGGACTTTGAATGGATGTAGAGAAGAAAAGACTGCAGATAAACAGGAACAGCTTATGCAAGGATTTTTTTTTTAAGATTTGTTTAATCTCTGTGTATCACCTGAGGCCAGTCACTTCACTGGGTATATGGAAAGGTTCACAATCACTTTAACCACTTCAGCCCCGGAAGGATTTCCAGCTTTAGGACTGGAGCTCTTTTTGCGATTCGGCACTGCGTCGCTTTAACTGAAAATTGCGCGGTCGTGGGACGTTGTACCCAAACAAAATTTGCGTCCTTTTTTCCCCACAAATAGAGCTTTCTTTTGGTGGTATTTGATCGCCTCTGCGTCATTTCTGATCGCCGCTATAAACAAAAGAAAAGCGACAACAATTTTGCAAAAAAACCCAAATTTCTTACTTTTTGCTAAAATACAAATCCAAAAAAAAAATATAAAAAAACATTTTTTTTCATCGGTTTTGGTCGATTTATATTCTTCCTCATATTTGCGATAAAAAAAAATCGCAATCGGCGTTTATTGATTGGTTTGCGCAAAAGTGGTCGCGTTTACGGATGATGAAAATTCATTTTTGGGGTTTTTATTTTTTTTTTATTTTTTACTAATAATGGCTGCGATCTGCAATTTTTTGCGGTACTGCGATATTTCAGCGGACATGTCGGACCATTTTGACACTTTTTTGGGACCATTGGCATTTATACAGCGATCAGTGCTATAAAAATGCACTGATTACTGTGTAAATGCCATTGGCAGTGAAGGGGTTAACCTGCAGGGGGCGCTCTAAGGGTTAACTATGTTCCCTGGGCGTGTTCTAACTGTATGGGGGCTTGCCTATCTGGGGAAGGGAAGTGGTCACAGCCTTCACGTACAGGAAGGCTGTGATCACAGCCCTTCCCCCTCACACAGAGCGGAGGTCCGTGTTTACATACACGGACCTCCGCTCACTCGCTCTGGGGGGGCCATCGCGGGTAGCCGGCTCACTAAACTCGTTCCCGCAGCCGCCGTCGTATGACGGCGATTTGCGGGAACGAGCCACTTTGCCGCCATCAGATGCCGATCGGCGGTCGGCAAGTGGTTAAAATGAGCACTTTTGATTTTTCATGTTTGCGTCCCATAGACTTTAATGGTGTTCGGATGTTCGTGCAAACTTTTTGTCTGTTCGCATGTTCTGGTGCGAACCGAATCGGGGGGTGTTTGGCTCATCCCTATGGTTTACGAGGGAAAAGATAGTCACATGGAGCTCCCCAACTGCCCGGACTACATTGGAAGTGCTGGCAAGATTGTGTGGAACTTGGTGAGACCCTTATTCGGAAAGGGGTACCACTTGTACGTGGACAATTATTACACAAGCATGTCACTTTAGTCATCTTTTTAATCAAGGAATTGGCGCATGTGGCACCGTGCGATCTGATCACTGGGCTTCCCCCAATGGCTTGTAGATTCCCGTCTTAGACAGGGGGAGAGAGCCTGCTTGAAGTATAATAATTTGCTCGTGGTGAAGTGGAGGGACAACTGGAATGTTTTTCATTCTGACCTCCCTTCACACAGACACGGCAGTCCAGATTCCTACGGCGACTGGTATTTTGGAGAAGCCCCTCTGTGTCCACTAATACAACCTTAATATGGTAGGGGTGGACATCAACGATCAGTTATTGACACCGTACTCAATTGCCCGTAAGGCCAGATGCTGGTACAAAAAAGTGTCTGTATACCTTTTTCAATTGGCTCTGCTGAACGCTTATGTGCTATACAAAGCATCAGGACTGACTGGATCCTTCCTTAAATTCCAGGAAGAGATCGTCACAGCCCTTCTGTTTCCAGACGGTGCCATTCCCCAACTTCACAATGTAAATGCAGGGAGCCAGCTGCATGAGAGGCACTTCCCAGAAGTCCTCCGTAGTACCCCAGGTACCCCAAAAAAGATGTTGTGTCTGCAGACAACGCGGATATAGGCGTGACACCCACACTTATTGTCCCTCCTGTCCTGACCAGCCTGGTCTCTGCATCGGTGAATGTTTCCAACGCTACTGTACACTAGTGGCAGAGGCATAACTAGAACCTTCTGAGCCCCAGTGCAAGAAATTATGAAGGGCCCCCCTGACCCCTGGCCAGGGCCCTCCCTCTTCCCACTGATCCTGGGGCCCTTTACTCCCATCGGGGGTCCCTTTATTACGGTCCTGCAGCGGGACCCTTTCATAAGTTCTGCAGCGGGCCCCTTTTCTGCCATCTTCGGGCCTCCCCATGATGGTAAAATGCCAGGGCCCGGTCGCAATTGCAACCTTTGCAATCCTGATAGTTCCCTCACTGGTGTCAGTAGTTTGTAATTTTTTTTACATTTTTTTTTTTTTTTACCATTTCATTTTATTTCTTTTAAAATTTTATTTTTATTATTTTTTTTTTAATTTTCAGGAGCCCTGTTGGGGGCTTTGATGAGATATCAGGTGTCTAAACAAACCTCAGCCCTCAATCTCCAATAGTTGTGTACCGAGCCTCCCATTCATTCAGAAACTGAAGTATAGTAAAAACAGTTTATTATGCTTCAGTTATGAATGAACCAATTGGTACCAATCACTGGCTAAGTCCTTTCAGAAAAGGAAGGAGGCGGTAAATTACAAATTTACTGACCCATTCCCATCTCTCCATCATGACACATCTTCTACAGCAGCTGGCAGGAGAGAGGAGGGGGGAAGACAGCAACTCTGTGGGGGGGACCAGGGAAGCCCACAGGGACCCTGAGAACAGCAAAAGACAAGAAAACTGGATAGGAGGGGCGGCGGGGGCAGCATATAGAGGAACCAATCTCCTGCATTAGGAGGAAAATGGAGGAGAATGGTTCCTCAAATGCCGCCCCCGCCATCCCTCCTATCCAGGTGTACGAGGGAGGCACACGGGCCCCCTGGAGCATGCAATTGCAACCCCTGCAACCACGCCCCAGACTAGTGCAGTATTGGTGTATGGTACAGCACTACACAGGCATAGGGCACACATTTATAGGGTTTCCAAAGATGTCACCACATTTTGAGAGACCCAAACTGTTGGTTACAGTTTAGCTACAAAAAAAAGGTGTACCAAAAAAAATTAAAAGAAATAAAATTTAAAACAAAAAAAAAATGTTAAAAAAAAAAAAGAAAGCCAAGTGACTAAATGTATAGCACCCTCGTTTACGACAACGACAGTTCTATTACTTAGTCACGACGTCGACTTACTGCATGGACTTATCTTTTATTACTAATTGTTATTTTATGTCATTTGTCATTGTATATTTTTTTTAATGTATGGACGTTTCTTTTGTACTATTTTGTGTCATTGTTTTGTAATGTCCATACGTATTTTATGTCATTGTTATCTCTCTTATCTCTCTCTTGTTATCTCTCTTTTGTTGTTCTTTTACTGTTGATAAAAACCGAAAGAAAAAAAAAAAATTGTAAAAAAAAAACAAAATTTAAAATAAAGAAAATTAAAAAAAACCATGTGGAAAAAAAA
>BLSH010551091.1:94227-137470 GCA_018402905.1 Glandirana rugosa | reverse complement strand
CAGAGCAACAGCACAGACAGCAGTAGTAAAGTAATCTATCTCAGGATGCAGGATCAGGTCTTAAAATGTCTCAAATCTGTCCCTCACGCAGTCAGCTACCTCTCCCTACACTAACCCAAGGAGCATGTGACTGCAGCACTGTGACTCCAGCTTATAAAGAGGCTGGGTCACATGATGCACCGGCCAATCACAGCCATGCCATTAGTAGGCATGGCTGTGATGGCTTCTAAGGGCAAACCAGTGAAACGCTTGTTGATTGGCTGCCCTGCAGCTTCTCAACACGTGGAGTAAAATAGCAGAACCCCGGACCGAACCCGAACGATTTTTGAAATGTCCGGGTCCGGGTCCGTGCCACGGACACCCTAAAGTTCGGTACGGACCCGAACGTTACAGTCCGGGTTCGCTCAACACTAATCATTTGCTGCTCAGTGATTGCAGTATTTTAGTCTGCATCTCCCCAATGTAATACTTAAAAACTGGCCTGTTAGTGGGTCCTGAGGACAGGAATTGAGAACCACTGCTGTAGCAGTAAATCTGCTATGGGGCCAGTGGCGGCCCGTCCATAGAGGGCTCACGGGCGCCGCCCCCTCTATCCATGCATTGGGGGGGTGCTTGTTTGGTGCCCCCCCAAAAGAAAAACCTACCAGCTGCCACTGTATGGGGCAGCCAGGAAGTGGTTAATAAGCAGTTAAGGGGGGTTGTAAGCCATCAAGGTTTTTCACCTTTATATATTCTATGCATTAAGGTGAAAAACCTCCTGTGATGCAGCAGCTCCCCAGAGCTCCCCTTTTACTTACCTGAACCCGGTCTTTCCAGTGACGGGGACAAGCCCAGCAGCTCCAGCTAGTGTCTTGGGTCCTGATTGGACAGATTGATAGCAGCGCAGCCATTGGCTCCCGCTGCTGTCAATCAAATCTAATGACGCGGGAGCTGGGGGTTGGGGCCGAGTCCTGCTGTCTGTGTCAATGGACATAGCAGCAGGACACAGTAGGGCGCCCGCACATGTGCCCAGACGGAGAGCGGCTCTCCAATGGGGCACTCGAGAAGAGGAGGAGCCAGGAGCGCCACAGAGGGACCCTAGAAGAGGAGGATTGGGGCCACTCTGTGCAAAATGTATTTAATTAATTTTTAACATGTGTGTTTTAAAAGAAAACAAAAAATATAAACTTTTAGATATCCTTTAACTACTTCCCTACCATTGTATTCAGAATGACGGCTGGTAAGTGGTTGAGTTATCCTGACTGGACGTCGTATGACGTCCAGCAGGATAACATGCCGGCGCGCGCCCGGGTGGGCACGCAGCACAGCGATTGGTGGTGTGGGGGGGGGGGTCAGTGTGGCCCCGCGCATTACCGATCTTGGTAAAGTGCTTCCAGCGGAAGCACTTTACCATGTGATTAGCCGTGACCAATCACGGCTGGTCACAGTGTAAACAGGAAGAGCCGTTTATCTGCTTTTCCTGTACCCGGGTCTGCAGACCTGAGCAGTGGAGAGCCGATCGGCTGCTCTCCTGACAGGGGGAGGGTCTGTGCCAATGGTTTATCAGCGCAGCCCCCCTCGGATCACCACCCTAGACCACCATGGAGCCTGCCCATGGACCACCAGGGATGTGCCCATCCAGGACCACCAGGGAGCCGACCAGGGACCACCAGGGAGCCTATCAGGACTACCAGGGAGACCACCCTAGATCACCAGGTAAGGGGCACAGTGCCAAATATGGATGACACCTTCAGATGCCACCCTAGAGCACCAGGCAAATGGCCCCTATCAGTGCATCTGCCCACCAGTGTCACCTACCAGTGCCACCTATAAGTGCCCATCAATGCCACCTATCGGTGCCCAGTGCCGCCTATGAGTGCCAATCACTGCTGCCTATCAGTGCCAATCAGTGCTGCTTATCAGTGTCCATCAGTGCTGCATATCAGTGCCCGTCAGTGCTGCATATCAGTGCCCGTCAGTGCTGCATATCAGTGCCACCTATCAGTGCCCCTCAGTGCTGCTTATCAGTGCTGCCTATCAGTGCCCATCATTGCTGCATGTAAGTTTCTCATCATCAGTGCCACATCATCAGTGCCGCCTCATCAGTGCCTGTCAGTGTAGCCTCATCGGTGTCCACCAGTGAAGGAAAACATTTTCTTATTTACAAAGTTTTGTGACAGAAACAGAAAAAAAATTTTTTTTTTCAAAATTTTCGGTTTTCTTCAAGAGATGATCAAATACCACCAAAAGAAAGCTCTATTTGTGGGAGCAAAATGGTAAAAAACTTGTTTGGGTACAGCGTTGCATGACCGTGCAATTATCATTCAAAGCGCAACAGCACTGAAAGCTGAAAATTGGTCTGGTAGGAAAGTGTTCTAAGTGCCTGGTATTGAAGTAGTTAACAAGGAACTTGCTGACAGGAGGAGCGGGCAGAGGGATGACTCATTAGTATCCTGTTGTTCCTTCACTGTCCACTCACAGGCTGGGGGGTGGGGAGGTAACCTAGCCTATAGCTTAGCTGCAGTGAAAAAAAGTCAGCTCATCTACAGAACCTGGCTGCACTGTAGAGTTGGGCTGTGTAAATCTCAGGACTGGATGGACATGCATACAAATCTTTGACCGTTAAAATTGCCCCAATATATGTATTTCAACTGCAAATCTAACTGTTCAGCTGAAGATCAGCTTTATAAAATTAAATGATATAAATGAGATATCTGCTATGCCTCATGGTTATGAGAACCAGAGATCGCAGCAGATGTACAGTCGTGAATATCTGCCAGTAGCCTGCCGCAAGCAATGCGGTGGGGTAACTTCGTGCCACATGGGGTTCACAAGCCACTGTTTGGGGACCGCCACTCCACAGAGAAGTCCTGGATGTTCCGCTTCCTTATTACACGCACAGCCTCCGATTTCTTTCTCCGCCGCGCAGCAGCCTTGGTAATTTTATGATGCGGAGTAGATAAATACTTCAATATTCAGTTATCCCAAATACAGAAATTAGGATATGCATGATCACACCGCTCTCATTCCAACAAGGCGATAAATTCCAGGCGATGGCTAGGCTCGCCGCGTCCTCCCAAATCTCATGCCGTTTCCCCTCGTTTTGCCTATTGAGCTAAGGGTGTTTTGATTTAAATATTCAGACCAGCCCGTGGAGCATAAAATGATAATGGGAACCCGCTGACAAGAATCCGACGCAGCCGGATCGCCAGTCGCGGCACGCCTTTATGCTTCTTCGCCGGATGAAGGCCGTAAGTCAAAAACAAATAACACAGACGGTCGTTTGGAAAGAGCCCAATAACGTTAAGCGAGAACTGCGAGCAAAGAGGCTTGTCTGCGTCAAGAATGACCCCTCGGTGAGCGAGAGGAGATGGAAGTCACCCGGCATTCCATGATTTAAATGCGTGCGTGAATCGCCGCCTTTGTCTTTTTTTTTTTTTTTGTTCGCCCATTTAGCGGCGTGCCAGCACGAGTATTACCTACAACAGGATTATTCAACCTGCGGCGGGGCTTTAGAGTTAAATCCCCATAGCGGTCAGCGAGCCGTCTGTTCAGTCTGGGATTTTAGCACTTACCGCATCCATTTTAGCACCGCGATTTTTTCCGAAGGGGAGACAGTACTAATGGATTACAGTGCATTATCTGTGTGATGACTGCTTAAATATTTATGAGACCATTATATGTTTAGTGGCTTTGGGGTTGGCAGCGCAATCCGATGTTGTTGTTTTTTTTTTATGGCGCGCAGAAGGGTTAATTACAGCAAGGATAAATATCTTTCATTTAAACAAAAAAAAAAAAATCAAATAAAAAAAAAAAAAAAACGCTGATCGCGGAGATTAGACAGAAAGCGTTATTTACAGTACATCAACGTAGCGGTGATCCCAGGCTGCTGATCCGCTGAAATGTAATTCAACAACATTATTTGTGTAGTTTTAAATATGCATCAGTGAAATCCTGATTACATAAAAGCCTGGAAATGTTGAGTATTTGTCAGATATACAGGTTTATTAAAGGGAGAACCAGCTTTTCTGCCCAACCCAGTCTATTTTTTAAAAAACACCCAATACGCTCTTTATTTCTAGAGTTTTCAGGCTGATCCAGTAAGGTCACGGCATCAGCGCTAGACGGACCTTCCCTCTGGGCCAATGATGCATGAGCACCACTCAATCCAGGAGTGGCGGTGTGATCCTAAGAGGTGTCCAGGTAGGGTGATCACGTGTCCCGGATTGCCCGGGACAGTCCTGCATTTTGAACAGGTCTGTCCCGGGTCCCGGGCACCTTCATTCCAGGACAATACAGTGTCCCGGAATGAAACTGACATAGCCACCCCCCCGGGGCAATCTGATGCCCCGAAAAAAGACCGCCACATCGCTGCTTTACTCGCCGACAGTACACTTGTCCTATCCAGGAATGTCTGGAGAGGCACAATCCCCGCCCCCTGCTTGTGATTGGAGAAAACATAAATCCCACCCCTTGTGTCTAATTGCTGCAAGTGTAGAGCCAGCATTGGAACAAGGAAAACGGGTCTCGGACAGCCAGGACATGCACTGTCAGTGAGTAAAGTGAGTAAAGTGGCGATGCAGCGGCCTTTTTTGGGGGTGTGATCAGTGCTTCTGGGTAGATCGCTCACCCGCCGCCCCGGCTGGCTGTGATTTGTTACAGCACAAGCTGATTTTTGGAGGGGGTGGGGGGGTGAACCTGTATGGCAGTTTGGAAATGCAGTCACCCTACAACCAGGGCTTACAGGAATGGGGTTGATTGACAATGGATGTCATTCATCCTGGGAGACAAGTGACATTGGATTTCTAGAGAAGTTATTCTGTGAGGGACAGCACCAGAGAAGAGGCAGTTTTGCAGCAATAATTTTCTTTTTAACAGATGCTGAGTGTAGCACCCTTCTAGTTAGGTGCTAGGTTGTCAGGTAAATGTGGTTCTGGTTGTGCTCCTCTGTAATCAGTGGAGCAGTTGTCTCCAAAGTACGGCCCGTGGGTCATATGAGGTCCTTTGCTTGCCTTTATCTGGCCCTTGGGGCACTATTCTTCCCACAGACACAAGGTACTATTCATTCCACTGACACCAATGATGGGTCATTATTCCTTCCTATCAGTGATGCACTGGCCATAGTACAGTTGAAGTTTTGAGGCGCATGCAAATGCGCAGGTATGATCCTGCGGGTGCACAGGCACGCGCATATGCCCATGCGCGCGTGCACTAGCCACTAACATTGGCGCCAAATTCCCTATATACAGTAAGTGCAGCAGATGCACTAGGAGGTTGCTGTCTGGTCTACAGCTGCTACCTGTGTTCTGCCCCTGTTTCCTGTGTTTGACTCCTGTGTTTGACCCGACTTATCCTGACCATGACCTGTCCTGACCTCGGCTTGCCTCTAAGACTTTGTTTACCTCTTGCACATCTGCCTGATCTCGTGTTTCCAACCTCTGCCTCTATTCTGACCATTCTCTGCCTGCAGTCTGTGCCTATATCTGACCGTCCATTGCTGACCTAGCTTGTCTGACCCTGCATCCAGTTACCCATCTGTCCTGCTCTGCATCGTGCCTGGTTACGCTGGTCCTCCACCTGCTGTGTACTGCCAGTCTTGCTGCAAATACTACCAGCTGCTGCTTACCCAGCCTGGGATCTGCTGTTCCTGCTGCCATCCGCTGCTTCAGCTATTCAGTTGAACTCTGGTGATGCATCACCCACGCACCTCTGCGTCCAACGGAAGATCTTACAAGCACTCTTACCTCAACGCACTCTCTTGGTCACGGTCGCAACATCAGTGGTCCTTGAGCCGGGGCTGTTCGAGCGGTCTCCCTCTACACGTCAGGCTCTGTCACAAGGTATGTGACACTTCCATTGACTTCACAATCGGACACTATTTCTTCCACTGACACCAACAAGGGGCACGATTCCTTCCCCTGATACCAACAATGAGGCACTATTCCTCCCATCAATACCAACAATGATGGGGCATTGTTTACTCCCATTGATGTCAGGGCATTTTGTACTCACACTGGCTACAGTCTGCCCCCTGAAAGTCTGAGGGACAGTAAATTGGCCCTGTGTTTAGAGATTTTGGAGACCCCTGGTCTGGACTGATCAGGGTCCCACAGGATGCAGGCTTGATAGCTTTCTGGAAAGCTCCAGAACATAAAAGTGGAGCAGGCCAAAGTAGCAGCTCAAATATTGCTCAGCTAATCCCTGAGGAGGCATGCCCAGTAGGTGGTTGCAGATCATATAAATAGTCTGGGGCTTGAGCAGTCTGTGTCCTTGTTCAGTAGGAGAAGCATCCAGCTTGAAGGGCTGCTGCCCCAGGCAACCAAACACCTCTATCAAGAGCTCAGCAAGGCTGTGACTAATCTAGGGCTGCGGGCCCTACTTTCGGAGAAGGGGGATTTCACCTAGAATCCAGTCAGGAACGTACACTAAACAACTGTCTGCCAATCTCTGAGGGAGGCATCCAAGTAGCCAAGGACTTGTGAGTACAGACCTGGGTGCAGGATCTGGGTGAATGCTGCTGTCGTTAACCCCCTGTTACACTAAGACTGAAGCTCACCTGGGCTGGACCGTTGCTTATGGTGTCCTAGTGCTGTCAATCTCCAGAGCAATTGCTAAGGGACTTTTCTAAGGAGTAGTTGCAGAAGAAAGGGTATCCTCTTACTACTGTTCAACATTCTGGAGTATCCCACAGCTCCTTGTGCTGTATCCAAGCTATAAAGAAAAAAAAACTTAAAAAGGCAACCTCAAACTACTCATTCAGCCAGATACCCCATCAGATACCCCGTGCCATGATATCAGTCCCGCGTTTGGGGCACCGATCAAGTTTGCAAACCCTCTCACTACCAGGGTTCTCAGTCACCCATGCCAAGTCACCATAATTTGCCCCTCGCTGGCTGCTTTTGCACCTGACACTGCTCCAGTAACACATAGCAATGGCAACATAGCCCTCATTATTTTACTCTATTGCCAGGTGGACCACTGCACCACCTAATCTTCATTCCCATTACAAGCCCTGTTCTACTATATGCCATGCGTGCAACCCTTTCTCAAGGAACTTCAGACCAGGCACTTTCTTGAAACTGCTGCAGATGCAATTCAATATAAAACTGTCTCTTATAGATTCCACCCATACATGATTCTAGTTCATTGTAACTCCATGCTGCCTAACTCTTCAGATAGAGCAAAATCCTTTGAATAAGTAAAGTCCATGGTACCCTGACTGGGTACCCATCAATGGGGAGCCCAGAAAGTTAGAACAGAGTTACATGTAGCCAGGGCCGGCCCTACCATGGGTCCCAGTGGGTCCATTGGACCCAGGCAGCACTTTGAGAGGGGCAGAAAATTGAACCATGGCTGCCTCTCCTTCTCTTCTATTTACCCAGCAAATTGACAACCAAGATTTTTTTTCCAGCAGTTTTGTGGGTCATGATGACAACTGCCCCCTGGGCTGCTTCGCCTGCCCCTATACTACCCTAGCCCATCCATATACTACCCTAAACTGTCCATATACTACCCTAGCCTGTCCATATACTACCCTAACCTGTCTATATACTACCCTAACCTGTCCATATACTACCCTAACCTGTCCATATACTACCCTAGCCTGTCTATATACTACCCTAGCCTGTCCATATACTACCCTAACCTGTCCATATACTAACCCAACCTGTCTATATACTACCCTAGCCTGTCTATATACTACCCTAGCCTGTCCATATACTACCCTAGCCTGTCCATATACTACCCTTGCCTGTCCATATACTACCCTAGCCTGTCTATATACTACCCTAGCCTGTCCATATACTACCCTAACCTGTCCATATACTACCCTAGCCTGTCCATATACTACCCTAGCCTGTCTATATACTACCCTAACATGTTCATATACTACCCTAGCCTGCCCCTATACTACCCTAGCCTGTCTATATACTACCCTAACCTGTTCATATACTACCCTAGCCTGCCCCTATACTACCCTAACCTGTCTATATACTACCCTAACCTGTCCATATACTACCCTAACCTGTCCATATACCACCCTAGCCTGTCCATATACTACCCTAGCCTGTCCATATACTACCCTAGCCTGTCTATATACTACCCTAACCTGTCCATATACTACCCTAGCCTGCCCCTATACTACCCTAGCCTGTCTATATACTACCCTAGCCTGCCTATATACTGCTCTAGCCTGTCTATATACTACCCTAGCCTGTCTATATACTGCTCTAGCCTGTCTATATACTACCCTAGCCTATCTATCTACTACCCTAGTCCACTCCTATACTGCTCTAGCCCGCCCCTTGGAATTGAACATAATGGTATGTCATATAATTTTGCATATAGACAAGGTGCTGTTGCATGTAAAACTGACTTCCTGATAAATTAAATTTTAGTTTTAATTATTATGATATAAAATAATGGATGTGGGGGCCCTTTGGTGGGCATGATTTTTTGTAAGGAGGTGGGGGACAGCATTTCATTATTGGACCCAGGCAGCACAATGTGTTGGGCCAGCCCTGCATGTAGCTATAGTCCTCCTTGAACTTTCTCATCCAAGACCCAAGGACCCAGCTAGGTTACCTCCTCTAGAACACTCAGGAGCTGGCAGCCTTAACCCCTTCCTGACTTCTGGGCAGCCTGATAGACGCAACACACTAACCATCTTTACCCATTAAAACAGTCCAGAAATACAACCTGAGGTAGAACCAAGCATACCAAGACATTTGGGACAATTTCATGCTCCCAACTTTGTGGGAACAGTTTGGGGTTGGCCCCTTCCTGTTCCAGCATGACTATGCACCAGTGCACATTCAAGATCTGTTAAGACATGGATGAGCAAGTTTGGGGTGGAGGAACTTGACTGGCCTGCACAGAGTCCTGACCTCAACCCGACAGCCAGGTCTTCTTGTCCAACATCAGTGCCTGACCTCACAAATGCACTTCTGGAAGAATGGTCAAACATTCCCATAGACACTCCTAAACCTTGTGGACAGCCTTCCCAGAAGAGTTGAAGCTGTTATAGCTGCAAAGGGTGGGTCAATTCAATATTGAACCCTACAGACTAATGCCTCGTACACACGGTTTGGCGATCGTATACAACAGGTCGTACAAACGACCGTTGTATGCGAAATGGATCATTAGTACACGCGATTAGAGCAACCGACGTACGACGGTCGTACAACAGGAGTTGTATGAGCAAACTAGAAAACTATGGTCGTACCAACAAGCGGTCATACGACCGTTGTATCGTGTGTACAGAGAAGTTGGTCCAACAAGTTGTATTGTGCAAAACACGCATGCTCAGAAGTCAGGAACGGCCAGACACAAATTACATGCACCTGAACTTTCTCTTTATACGTTCATAACACGACACTATGTTCAGCTTGGTCATACGATTGTGTAGTGCATGTCAGTATGCTAGATACAACAGCCAACATACGATTTGATCAGTTCGGTCGTACAATCGTCGACCCGTGTGTACAAGGCTTTAGACTGGGATCCCATTAAACTTTATGTGCATGTAAAGGCAGGTGTCCCAATATTTTTGGCCATATAGTGTATATGAAACCATCTGAGCGCTGTAATAAAAAAAAAAGCTGCAATAAAGGGTCCATCATAATGCTAGCAGTCTGAAACTGGCCTTAAAGTTCATTGCACCTAAAAAAACACTAAAAAACACATTAATATTGCCATTCCCAATGACTTACTGCATTTCCCCAAAATTATGACATTTTGCTGAAATCTTCCAATTTTTGCCCAATTTTTTGAGAAATAAAAATCTCAATTTTGCTCATGGGAAAGTAGGGCAACATTTAGCACAAAATATTTTTGCAAAGAACACACCCCTTCCACCCCACTTTAAAGGGTCAGTTCACCAAAAAGTAATATTTTATTTAACCACTTGCTTACAGGGCACTTATACCCCCTTCCTGCCCAGGCCAATTTTCAGCTTTCAGTGCTCTCACACTTTAAATTACAATTGCGCGGTCATGCAGCGCTGTACCCAAATTACATTTTTAGCATTTTTTTCACACAAATAGAGCTTTCTTTTGGTGGTATTTAATCACTACTGGGGTTTTATTTTTTGCTAAACAAACAAAAAAAGACCAAACATTTTGAAAAAGAAGCAAATGTTTTTCATATTTAGTTATAAAATTTTGCAAACAGGTAATTTTTCTCCTTCACTGATGGGCACTGATGAGGTGGCACTGATGGACACTGATAGGCTGGACTGATGGGCACTGATAGGTGGCACTGATGGGCACTGATAGGTGGCACTGATGGGCACTGAAGAGGCAGCACTAAACAGGAGGCACTGATGAGGCTGCATTGATGGGTGGTACTGATGGACACTGATAGGCAGCACAGAGAGGTGGCACTGGTGGGCACTGATACCTGGCACTGATGGGCAATGGTAGGTAAAACCAATAGGCACTGATAGGCAGCACTGGTGGGCACTGATGATGAGGCACTGATGGTCACTGATTGACAGCACTGATGGGCACTGATAGGTGGAACCAATGGGCACTAATAGGCAGCACTGGTGGGCACTGATGATGAGGCACTGATTGGCAGCACTGATGGGCACTGATTAGCAGTACTGATGGGCACTGATGGGTGGCACTGGTGGGCACTGATTGGCAGCACTGGAGGGCACTGTTTTGCAGCACTGGTGATCACTAAGGGTACCAATGTCCCTCCAACAGAAGTTGGTTAACGACTTGCTTCTTTCTTTAACGCTGACAGCATGAAGCAAAAAAAAAAGCCAGGAACTGGCTTCTGTTTATTTCCATTGGCTGACAGCTGATCGTATGGTAAATAGCCTGCTGTGATTGGCCTTTTACCCTGCTCTGTGATCAGCCGTGTCCCAAGGGCTTGGCAAACATAGAGCGCGCCTGGTATTTTAAACCTGCGCTGTAGCCGTCTTTCAGCTATAGAGTGGGCGCAAATTGGTTAAAGGTGGAGTCTGATGGGAGTCAGCTCCTGGCTTCTTATAGTTCTGCAATGTTGCAATATGAAAACCTTGAAACAGAAGAAATGGCTGCACTCCAGCTTATCAAAAGTCCATTGATTACAAATGGTAAAATTCCATGACAAACATCACAGGTACATCAGGCAGATGACAATGGGTAACGTGTTTCACACAAATTACTCTGCTTACTCAGTCATAACCCACATGTGAAAACCTTCAGAGACATTTCTGTGCGACTGAGTTTTTGCAAAAAAACTTCCATTGGAAGTGACAAACCTGGAGCACAACTGGGAGACAGGAATTGAGCGTTGTCACCCTATAACAGGAAGTTCTGGAACAAGGACCTTCAGTTGTTAATACCCATTAAAGAAGCAGGCAATGAATGAATAAAAGAAAAGTTAGATGACCTCCTATGGAAATTATGGAAGGCAGGAAGAGAGGGAATAGGCAGGTTTGCCTGGAAGATCACACAGGATTCGTCAAATTAAATCATATCCCCTTATCTGTGCCCGTTACACCAATTTAAAAAAAAATGACGATAAAGTTGTAATTATCAGGATATTATACACATGACAAATGTATAGTAGAATATAAAAGCACGCCAGTGTTTGATGCCGCGGTTCAGTGTAAAAGTTGTCATCCATTGCTCTGATTTCACTCTCTGGGGTATTCCACGACCCTGTGGATTATGTCATACACGCTCGCTGTCTAATGCTCATAATCAAATGTCACTGTCTACTATCCATAATGACAGGATGCAATTTACTCAACAAAGGGTTGAGTATGGCTCATATGTCCACTTGTCAGACACACCAGAATTGCTCCAACAGCCACCATGATTTCCCCAATTTGCATATTAAAGGGAAACATTGGTGTAAAAAAAATTGTAAGATGTTAAAGACTCAATTTTACAGCAAGACAGTAGCAATATATCAAAATAAAAACGAATGGCTCATTAAAATATAAAATAACAAAACCAGCTTTTGCTGCAATTTTCACCTTCAATCCAGAGATTTCCACTGCAGTACTTCTATTCGGCCACTAAATGTTCTTAGACTGATCGCCAACATCATTGGCAATTGGCTCACTTTCTATGAGTCCAGGCCGACAAGCAGAGAAACGCCCGGCCATTTAGTAGATGCAGAGTAGTGCGATAAATTGTTAATGTCACCCTCATGCTCCTGCAAACAGTGTGGCGCAATTTTTGGAAAAGAGTCAGGGCTTCCATTAAAATGAATGGGCTGCCTGATGTGTGGGAACGCGCGAAGAATGTGTGAGGACGTATACAGTTTGCAGCTTAGCGCTTATTGCACTGAGAGCTCCTGGGCGGTAAAGGATCTTGTCACTGATCCATAGAGACTGCGATTATCCTGGAGGGAGTACAGTCCAGGATCTTCATTTGTATACATAGAGAAAGAAGTTTGTCCTCATCTGTTGTTCTTCAAGTTAAGTTGGGCATCCCCATACCTCCCAACATTTTGAGATGGGAATGAGGGACACCTACAAGCAAACATAAGAAGGCATGGGACACGCCTCCTACCACGCCCCCTTAAAGAAGAATTAACCAAAAAAAAGGTTAATTAAGTCCACAAGGGCTTTTGTTTACCACTTTTATTCCTTCATATTGGCTTTTAAAATATACAAATGCAGCAATTTCGAAATTGGATGAAAGGTTTAACACTGGGAAACACTTTTTTGAAAGATAAAAGTGCATTTTATATACAACTATATACAGTATCTCACAAAAGTGAGTACACCCCTCACATTTTTGTAAATATTTTATTCTATCTTTCCATGTGACAACAATGAAGAAATGACACTTTGCTACAATGTAAAGTAGTGAGTGTACAGCTTGTATAACAGTGTAAATTTGTTGTCCCCTCAAAATAACTCAACACACAGCCATTAATGTCTAAACCGCTGGCACCAAAAGAGAGTACACCCCTAAGTAAAAATGTCCAAATTGGGCCCAATTAGCCATTTTCCCTCCCCGGTGTCATGTGACTCATTAGTGTTACAAGGTTTCAGGTGTGAATGGGGAGCAGGTGTGTTAAATTTGGTGTTATTTCTCTCACTCTCTCATACTGGTCACTGGAGGTTCAACATGGCACCTCATGGCAAAGGACTCTCTGAGGATTTGAAAAAAAGAATTGTTTCTCTACATAAATATAACCTAGGCTATAACAGGATTACCAAGACCCTGAAACTGAGCTGCAGCACCGTGGCCAAGACCATACAGCAGTTTAACAGAACAGGTTGCACTCAGGACAGACCTCCCCATGGTCGACCAAAGAAGTTGAGTGCACGTGCTCAGCGTCATATCCAGAGGTTGTCTTTGGGATATAGACGAATGAGTGCTGCCAGCATTGCTGCAGAGGTTAAAGGGGTGGGGGGTCAGCCTCTCAGTGCTCAGACCATACGCCGCACACTGCATCACATTGGTCTGCATGGCTGTCGTCCCAGAAGGAAGCTTCTTCTAAAGATGATGCACAAGAAAGCCCTCAAGCAGTTTGCTGAAGTCAAGCAGACTAAGGACATGGATTACTGGAACCATGCCCTGTGGTCTGATGAGACCAAGATAAACTTATTTGGTTCAGATGGTGTCAAGCGTGTGTGTGGGCAACCAGGTGAGGAGTACAAAGACAAGTGTGTCTTGCCTACAGTCAAGCATGGTGGTGGGAGTGTCATGGTCTGGGGCTGCATGAGTGCTGCCGGCACTGGGGAGCTACAGTTCATTGAGGAAGCCATGAATGCCAACATGTACTGTGACATACTGAAGCAGAGCATGATACCCTCCCTTCAGAAACTGGGCTGCAGGGCAGTATTCCAACATGATAACGACCCCAAACACACCTCCAAGACGACCAATGCCTTGCTAAAGAAGCTGAGGGTAAAGGTGATGGACTGGCCAAGCATGTCTCCAGACCTAAACCCTATTGAGCATCTGTGGGGCACCCTCAAACAGAGGTAGAGGAATGCAAGGTCTCGAACATTCACCAGCTATGTGATGTCATCATGGAGGAGTGGAAGAGGACTCCAGTGCCAACCTGTGAAGCTCAGGTGAACTCCATGCCCAAGAGGGTTAAGGCAGTGCTGGAAAATAATGGTAGCCAAACAAAATATTGACACTTTGGGCCCAATTTGGACATTTTCACTAAGGGGGTGTACTCACTTTTGTTGCCAGCAGTTTAGACATGAATGGCTGTGTGTTGAGTTATTTTGAAAGGACAGTAAATTTACACTGTTATACAAGCTGTACACTCACTACTTTACATTGTAGCAAAGTGTGATTTCTTCAGTGTTGTCACATGAAAAGATAGAATAAAATATTTACAAAAATATGAGGGGTGTACTTACTTTTGTGAGATACTGTAGATCAGACCAAAATGAGGGACAAATGAGGAGGAAAGAGGGACATTGCTCCAAATCAGGGACAGTCCCTCGAAATCAGGGACAGTTGGGAGCTATGCATCCCATAATCACTATACCCTATCCACATGTAGCACTGTCCCCGTAGGGCATGCTCAGTGTTGACTTCATAGGCCTCTCTATGGTTACCTGCCACTTGGTTGCTAGGAGTTTCCACTTGTCCCACCCTTACTCCTGCTTGCTCGTTACTCAATGACCAGTCCAGGGTATTTGTGTTTTTGTATTTTATTTTGGAATTTAGATGGGAGAAGGGATTTTTGGGATACTTTAACCCCTTCCTTACCGGGCACTTAAACCCCCCTCCTGCCCAGACCAATTTTTGGCTTTCAGCACTGTCACATTTTGAATGATAATTGCGCGGTCGTGCGACGTTGTACCCAAATAAAATTTGCGTCCTTTTTTTCCCACAAATAGAGCTTTCTTTTGGTGGTATTTGATCACCTCTGCGCCATTTCTGATCGCCGCTATAAACAAAAAATGAGCGACAATTTTGCAAAAAAGAACAATATTTTTTACTTTTTGCTAAAGTACAAATCCATTAAAAAAATTATTCATCAGTTTTGGCCGATATATATTCTTCTACATATTTTTGGTAAAAAAAAAAAATCGCAATCGGCGTATATTGATTGGTTTGCGCAAAAGTTATCGCATCTACAAACTGGGAATTGATTTATGGCGTTTTTATTAATTTTTTTTTTTTTTTACTAGTAATGGCGGCGATCTGCGATTTTTATCGGGACTGCGATATTGGGGCGGAAATGTCGGACATTTTTGACACATTTTTGGGACCAATGACATTTATACAGCGATCAGAAATTTAAATGTCCACTGATTACTGTGTAAATGTCATTGGCAGTGAAGGGGTTAACCTGCAGGGGGCAGTGAAGGGGTTAAATATGTTCCCTGGGTGTGTTCTAACTGTGGGGGGGCAGGGCTGGCCGGGACATAACAGATCTAACTGATCCCAGTGACAGGGATCAGTAGATCTGGTATGTCCCCTGTCACAGAACGGGGAACCGCCGTGTTTACAACGGCGGTTCCCCGTTCTGAGGCTCCTAAAGGTGATCGGCGGGATTCGGGCGGACATCGAGTCCGCCCGACCCACGGGCACGCTCGCGCAGCGTGCGGCGCGCACGTGCGCGCGCCGCCGCTGCCGCCAGGGGGCGCGCAAGAGCATGCGCAGTGGAGGACGTCCATGGACGTCCTCCGGGCATTTCAGATCCGCGCTGGAGCCGTACTATGGCTATAGCGCGGATCTGAAGTGGTTAACTTGAACTATTCACAGTGGATAAGGGCATTTCTCACTTGGCCTCAGTCTTCTTGCTCTCACTAGCAGCAGATTTGATGCACTACATTATCTTCAGGATACTCTCTAGCATCCCCTTTACTGACACCCGTCCACTGACTCTTCTAGTTGAAGGGGGGTGGCCCTCACTTAACAGGCCCCAAAGACACAGATCTGTACTCACGATAGGCAGAATCAGATCCTTGCTGGTGTCTCCCTTCCAGTCAGCTCTGCAAGACCTCTGGCTTCAACTTCTCTCTCTCTCTCTTGGCCTTTGGGTCAACCACCTCCACGGAGGAGAGGGCAGCCGCCCCCTCCATCCTGGACTCTGTTCCCCGACTCGACTAACTCTGAGCACATGTCCCCTGGGCTTATAAGAAAACTGAGGCCAAGTGAGAAATGCCCTGGCCAGGATCACTCCACCCAATTGTCAGCCAAGATGGAAAAACATATCACTCCTGCCCAAGTGCACCATATGGGTCACTAGCAGCATGGGGCGATGGTGTAACATTGATGCACAGATCAGCCGATTCATCCTGCCCCATCCATCTTCCCTCCTTCCCTGTTTTCAGTGGTTGGGGGGATGGGGCGGGATGGATCGGCTGATCTGTGCATCAATGTTACACCATCGCCCCATGCTGCTAGTGACCCATATGGTGCACTTGGGCAGGAGCAATATGTTTTTCCATCTTGGCTGTCAATTGGATGGAGTGATCCTGGCCAGGTTTGTGGGGACCCCACCCCTGGCTCGGACGCCCTCCCTCACCTGGTCATGCCTGTGTAACATTGGGCGGGGTTACTGGGCTCGCTGGGAGTATTTATGCAGAGTCCACTTGATAGCAGACAGCATGGTGATAGCACTATACATGCAAATGGACACGGCTGGTGGCAGACTCATTCCCTGACGTATCTGTGGTAATTATTTGACATATAGTTTCTCTCACACCATTTGCACCTCTCCCATAGCCACCCTTGATGGTGGATCTTGGCCTAGGTTTTTTCTGACTCCAGCCTTTTTGTACCTTATCACAGGCACTTACTTTTTGCCTCCCTATTCCCTTTTGGTGTATGGCTTCACCATTTTGTTTTCACACTCAGCACCCTTCATACACATTCACATTTCATTCCACCCATTTACACCCACATATTCATCCACAGATGTCTGCTGTCCGAGTGGTCTGCATGGTGGTTCCATCCCGGCTCATGTCACCGTGTCCTCAGCTCCCGTGACAGACTTCCAGTTGGTCTGGCCCACATTGCTACACCGTACATGGTGTTTTTCAAGGGTAGGTTGATTATCTCGCCACCTTTGTACTCATATTATGTACTCCATTACACAGATATGCCATTAGACCCTTGGATGTTTTATATAACTTTGTTACCTTTTATTTTTATACAGATATATGTGCATCTACCCCTGGTGAGTGGGTACTATCCCACGAAAAGCGTTGGGTTTACAATGATGCCATCTTTCTACTGAAGCCAATTTTTGTATTACCATATGGTCTTTTTATCCATTCCTAAGTGTTTTATTTCACGCCATGGCAGATGCTCCACTCCAATTACCAGGCAGAGTGTTCAGCAGTTTTAAATGCATAAACGCATATATGTTTGCTATACATTTTTTACTAATTTATGTTGTGATGGAATTATTATTGTTTATCCTGTATGGTACTTACCTTGCCTTCCAGGACCTTGGAGGGTCGGTAAACATTTGTTTCTGTACAACCTACAAATTTTTACTCCACTTATCATAAACGTATAGATGTTTGCTATTTAATGCATGTTGTGATGTAATGAATTTGTTTATGATGTATAGTACTTACCTTGCTTTCCAGGATCTTGGAGGGCTAATAAACAATTATTTTTGTACAACGCACATTGGTCAGTGTCCTTCTATATCCTCATTTAAAGTCCCAACCTCCTTCTCCTTTCTCATTGAATTAGGGATGGAGACGCAGTTTCAGCTGTGTCTCATTCAAAGTCTCATTTGCTTTGTTTTTCTCTGATAAAGTATACAAGTGTAGTATCAATTGTAATAGGACATTCCCAAAGTGAAAATCTTATAGTCCACCACCTGAGTGAGTAAATGATTATTCTATACAATACTTGTATTGTGATCAAATAAAGTTCTGTTAAAACCAAATCTTGTTGTGATATTCCTTGACCATCATAGAAATGTGCTGTGGCCAACACCACTCTGCACTCACCAGATATCAAACTACTTAATGCAGCAACCACATCAATATATAAAGATGAGAAGTTGTCATCCAACATAGCGAGCCTCCAGCCTCCACCACATAGGGGGTCCCCGATGACCATTAGCAGACATGGGAAGCAGTGGCGGCTCATCCATTAGGGGCGCACGGGCACCACCCCCCTATCCATGCATTCGGCCCCCTGATTTACATACAGAGCGCCAGACTATGGATTCCAATGGGGGGGGGAGTGTTTTTTTGAAGCACGTGATTAGAGCCAGAGTTGAATGACAATAGCGAATGAATATTCGTTATCCTCACACTAAATTTCCTCTACGCTACTCAGGAAGCGGGTCGTGAGACCAGTTTCCCAATTTGGCCAAAACATCAGGTGGTTCTTTTGGACGCCTAGTGCCCAGGACGAGGAGAGCCACCGTGCTGAAGGAGAGGACAATGGAGCTACTGCCTACAGCCCGCCACTCACCACCGCATGGGGGGGGGGTTGTTTGACACCCCCCTCAAAAAAGAAAATAAAATTCACCAGCCACCACTGATGGGAAAAAATCGCTCTCACAGTGGAGCCACAAAAAACCTCATATAGTGAAGTATGTTTATTAACCATTTCTACATTCAAATAGAGTTAAAATATCAAACTTTAAAAGAAAAGAAGCCAGCTGTATAAGTAAAAATGCTGATGGATTAGATCCAATAAAACATACGTCGCATAAACCACGAGGGAAAGCACTTACAAAGATGGCCTCCGATACCAGATGCAGAAGCGGCAGCGTGACGTCAGCATGTAACTCCGCCCGACGTGTTTCGTGTGAGGGTACGCCCTCAGGGGGTTGTAGTGTGCTGATGTTTCACAAAAGGCTGTATAAATAGGTTGCTTAACCGCTTGCCGGCTGCATCATGAGGATGTATGGCAGCAAAGCAGCCTCCCTGCACTGGATCACCTACCTTGATTCATCACACCACACGCCGATCACCGAGTCCTGGCCAATGATAGACCACCAGCGCTCGGGGATCGGCTCTGAACTTCCATGAACACAGATCTGTAAATGTAAACAACACAGAGCTGTGTTCAGTGACAGAGGATCTCATTGCTAAGCAGGGAATGAAAACAACGAAATCCCCAGTAAAAGCAACACACACAGTACACACATTGTTAGGCACATATTTAACCCCTTGAATGCCCTAGATGTTAACTCTTTCCTGCCCAGTGTCATTAGTACAGTGACAGTGCATATTATTAGCACTGATCACTTTAATGATGTCACTGGTGATGTCAGTGGCAGTTAGTTAGTTCTCCCCGTGTCAGTTAGTGTCGCCATTACTATTATAAAAAAAAAAAAAATATTCCAGAATATATATATCATTGTTTGTAGATGCTATAACTTTCACACAAATCAAACAATATACACTTATTGGAATTTTTTTTCACCAAAGACATGTGGCACAATACATTTGGGCAAAAGAGATTTTATTTTTTTACGGGATATATTTTATAGCAGAAAGTAAAAAATATGGTTTTGTTTTTCAAAATTGTCAGTCTTTTCTCTTTCATATAATAAAAAATAAAAAACGTAGAGGTGATCAAATACCCCCAAAAGAAAGCTCTATTTTTAGTAAAAAATTACATACATTTTATTTGGGTACAGCGTTGCATGACCGCGCAATTGTAATAGCCTGATCATGAAGGGAAGCAAATCTTCTGAAGCTGAAGTGGTTAATTGACGCCGATGGGACAACTCAGATCGGATTAAGGACACCATTTTATTGGAGACTTCACAAGCAGACATCATTTTATTGGAGCCTCCCAAAACAATGTCTCAGCAGCATTAAATTCTATCTAATGAGTATCGACTTAAATGCCCATTTATAAACGCTAAGAAGTTATTATGTATAAACAGTCACGGGCAGGCGTCGCGTTTCATTGTACTGCACTGCAATGGTGTGAACTATGCCCATAGGATAACCTGGATTTTGTGCTGTCTATGTGTGGTGTGAATGGACCAGGACAAATAGGGCCGATCCTAGGCGGGTGCAGCGAGCTGAGGCAGAGGGGGGCACTGATGCTCAAGTGGCACTCACTTACATACATACATTGCCTGCTAACCAATCACTGCACGCACACACAGCAAGGTTCCACCTCTCGTGCCTGCTGATCAATCACAGCCCGTTCCCACAGCCAGGTCCCGCCTCTTGTGCCTATTTCTAACTAATCACAGCCCGAACACCGCCAGGTCCCCCCTCTCAAACCAGCTATCCGACCAGAGTCTACAGCAAAGTTCTCAATCAATGCACTCAGGGATCTATTGCAGCGGATCTATTGCAGCGGAAGGTGGGCACCAGATAGGCACAATCTAGTGGGTGGCCATGCCATTGGCTCTGATGTCTGACTAGTAGGTGGAGCGCCACACAGGACACACCCTCCCAGTCCCAGGTCTTTCCAATGTGGAGAGGTGTGGAAATCCGGGGTATGGGGTGGGGTTCTCTGATGTATAAATGACAGGCTGAGCCCCTGACATCGGATGTGTACAGGAGACTGTACATGAGAGGTCAGTGTCTGGAGGAGGCTGTTACCTTTCACTTCTATTACCACCAGTTCCTAGGATAAGAAGGGTTAACCTTCACAGCCAGGGACCAGCAATGTGTGTTGTAATAGTATTGACACCAATGCACTGTTGTTGGTTGACACAATAATAACCCCGAGCAATGGTGTTGGTGGACGCAATAATAACCCCCAGAAATGGTGTTGGAGGGCCAGCCAGGCTCCAGCTCCAGGCGTAAAGTTCAGGCCCCAGCAGCCAGACTCCAGGCCCCAGAAGCCAGACCCCAGGACCAGTAGCCCAGCCCCAGAAGCCAGAAACCAGCCCCAGAAGCCAGCCCCAGAAGCCAGAAACCAGCCCCAGAAGCCAGGATCCAGCCCCAGAAGCCAGCCCCAGAAGCCAGAAACCAGCCCCAGAAGCCAGGACTCAGCCCCTGAAGCCAGCCCCAGAAGCCAGCCACCAGTCCCAGAAGCCAGAAACCAGCCCCAGAAGCCAGAAACCAGCTCCAGAAGCCAGAACCTAGCCCCAGAAGCCAGGACTCAGCCCCAGAAGCCAGGCCCCAGCCCCAGAAGCCAGACCTCAGGACCAGCAGTCAGGAATCAGGACCATCAGCCAGCCCCAGTACCCATTATTTAAGGTAAGTGAAGTCTTCTAGGGCTGGGCCTGGGCATCAAAGTGCTATTAATAAATATAATATTGTTTATTTTTACTGTTGTTCAGTGACACTCTAATGTAGTCTCTCATGGGGCCCGGAGGGGAATTTTTCTATCAGAGACTCTCCAATGGTCACAGAGAGGGCCTCTGTTAGATAGACCCACCTTCCAGGTCCCATTAGACCCCATTGTAGTCTCTAATGGGGCCTGGTGGGGGCTCTTTCTAACAGACTCTCTAACAGAGGACCTCTCTGTGTACATTAGAGAGACCCCCCTCCAGGTCCCATTAGAGTACTCTGCATCACTTCCTGTATTTTGATTATGGTTAAGAGATCATGGGAGGATCTCAGGGTAACAAAGACTCCTTAGGGGAGCATCTCTGTGTTTGAGTCTTTGCCATAAAAAACATTTGTAAAGGGGAGGGGTTAGTAAGATGACCACGCCCATCTGGCGGCCCCAGAAATATTTCTGCACCCAGGTGTCTGTAACCCTAGAATCGGACCTGAGGACGAACATGGGTGAACCTCCCAAGACAGAAATTAAACTTGACAGAGCTTCTAACCCCTCTACACTCTATCCAAAACGAACAACAACATTGACTTATAGTGCATAGATACACTTTAAGAGGAAGTGAACTGCAGGCACAAAACTATATTCCTCAACAGTCACAAAGAAATTATATAAATCCACTTTGTGTGCACCAAATGCCTTTACAAACCCAGATATTGCATTGTAATTGTAGCAGTGACATCATCACTGTGCTGTACATAGCCTGTGCAGAGAGCAAAGCGGTGGGAGGGGCCCAGCAGGATCCACCCACTAAAGGAGGGGGCGGAGACAAGACCAGCCATCCTGCGCAAGAAGAAAGAGCAGCAGTGACCGGTCTTTATTACAGGAAACCAAAAATTACTGCACAAGAAAATACACAAAGCACTCTAGGACTCAGGGAAGAATCCACTCTCCTTATGTATTCAGACATTTGCTTATCTCGGAGTTCAACTTTAAACATACTCCAATAGATATGTAAAGCTGTTCCTGTAAGCGTTCCATATACAGAACAACCTCAAACACTAGACCATCTGCTGCTCACCAATATCACTTATTCCGTTTAAAACATTTCCGTTCCGCCAGGATATTATCGCCATCAAGAGCAAGCGCTTAACGACTCTACCTCGTATAAACAGGACGCAAAAATATGCATAGTTATTAAAAATGGCAAAATCCGAAAAAGTAAATTGAATAACCAAAAAGTATGCCATAAAAGTTAATAAGCTCATTATACTAGGAGGATAAATTATTAGTTTTTTATATGGAAGCAGCGGAGAAAAGGACGAGAAAATCAACTTCGGTATGCAATTCACGGCTTGCGTGATGAACTACTGTAAGATCGAAATGGATACTAAATTACAACACTACTCAATGCGTTAGACAAGAGAGAGGCTTTCACGTCTGGTTCCCAATTATTGGCTCCAACGCAGGGAACTAATGCACTGTTATTGTGGAGGTGCCAGCGCTCACAGATCAGAAATAATGATTTATTGTTTGTGTGTGCGAGATAACTTTGCGATCAGTGCTGTAGTGTCATTGTTTAATGGTATTAAATGGGATCTATATGAGCTGCAGCGCCGCCCCCCTAATCCATTTGTCTGGCCCGTAATCTACATGCAGGGCCCCGGACGCATGGATTCCAATGGGGCTTTCTTTTTTTTTTGTGAGCCTGAAGCTCTAATTGGCTTCATAAAAGGGAGGACCCAAAAAGGGTGGCCACCCCACCCACTTGTGTGACAATAGTAAATTAATATTTACTATTGTCTTCCTGATTCCCCTCCTGGCCAATCAGGAAGCAGGTTCTGAGACCTGATTGGCCGAGAGGAGAAGCACTCATATTGGAGGAGAAGTGGTAGAGGAGGAGACGCAGGAGAAGTCTTATCTATCTTCCTATCGCACACACTCCTGGCAAACATGGCTCATACAAAGGTGGGTGCTGCAGCGATTACCAGCTGGATGTCATCACATGTCTGATGAAGGGATCCTACGTGGCTCTGAAACGTTGCACTTCTCTGTGATGTGATCTTTCTACAATAAAGAAACCTTTGGACGGTGATCCATGGCGTGCTGGAGAATATGTACACTGGAGATGCAGGGGAAGTCGCCATGAAGCCGAGGAGGAGGAAACGCTTGGTGAAGCCGCTGCCCGCCACCTCTGGAGGAAGCACTGCCCGTGACCTAGATGGGGTAAGTGCGAGGCTGGTGACCGACTGCCGAGGGGGAGACTCTGCTCTGTGCAACCGACTGGGGGGGGGGGGGGAGGGGTGACATGTGGATTGTTTTGCGCCCCCCAAAATATAGCACCAGCCACCACTGATGGGCTGCCTAAGCAACAGTGTGAAGTTTGTCCTTTAAAGTAGACCTAGCATCACATGTATTTTTGTGTTAAAGGGTTACTATACCCACAACAGTAAAATCAGTCTGTATATGCAGTAAAGCATGCTTGTTATACTCTCTGTGGAATCTAAGGGGTAAATCCTCTGCATTGTGTAAAAGGCTGTTTAATCCTGTCTTCTCTGATCCCCCCTCTTCTTCTACAGTCCCCAATATATATGCTGATAGAACAGAGCCTTGGGGACACTCTGCTCACATTGTTGTGTATTGCTAGAGTTTTTTTTTTATTTCTAGGGAGGGTGCATGTGATCAGCACAGGGCCAATCAGCACTGTCCAGACAGAGGGTCTGGGGTCCTTTCGCCTCCTAGGACAGTCAGAGCAGAATGAAAACTCCTCCTACAAGTTTTAACCAGACACTGATTGCAGTCACAAGACTGCTATATACTGCTGATGAGAAAAGGTATTTAGCAGTTTATATTTACTAAAATAATTGCATTTCCATGTTCTGTGTACTGTGGGAGACCAGATATAGTGAATGCAGGCTCCTGGGTTTAGTAACACTTTAAACGCATGCCTGATAAGTAATGCGTAAATGTACTCCCCTCAACAATGCCTTCATCTGCATATCTCTCCAGAAGGACATCACCATCTTTGTTCAGCCATCATCCAGAGTCACCATCTACTTCCAGGGTTAAATGGTCAATTCATGCAAATTATGGGCTTGTGTAATTCTTGGCTGTGCCTACAAATGTATGACACATCAGGCCCTGCTGAAGCCTCACACATTGTGATTGCAGCAAAGTTACAAACAGGGGTGGGCGCACGGGCACCGCCTCCCCTATCCATATACCCAGCCCCTTTCAGGATGCCGGGCACATGAATTACAATGCAGCAGCTTTCACGGGTTCTGGAAGAACCCTTTTACATCCCCCGCATTTTCCTGGAAGGGTTTAAATTCCCTGCAGGAAAAGCTAGGGATCTCGCTTATTGCAGGATTTGGCAGATGAGTGGGGCAGATGAGCGGTACTTTGCAGCTTCCCACATTTACGTTCTCTTTTGGCTCTTTACAACTGATTACAACTTTCAGTTATGACATCCTTCCCAAGAATGGCCATCTTCTCCTCATACAAGATAATCAAGGGCCTCTCTTACTGGTGGGAAAGAGGAGCTCTGACATATCTTACCTAGGTTGTTTGCTAGACTGTGTTGGCGCCCATTTATTCTGGTGGACCGCCTTTCTTAAAGAATCCTGATCAGCTATTCCTTGGTTAGCACGCTGGAACCAAGACCAACATTCTTGACCTTTTCTTGCAGGTTGCTCTCAGTCCAATTACAATATTCTGTAACTCTATTTGAGGGTGTTGTGTGCACTCTCTAATCCAGGGGTCCTCAAACTATGGCCCTCCAGTTGTTCAGGAACTACAATTCCCATCATGCCTAGTCATGTCTGTGAATGTCAGAGTTTTACAATGCCTCATGGGATGTGTAGTTCCGCAACAGCTGGAGGGCCGTAGTTTGAGGATCCCTGCGTAATCTATTATCTCTCTCAGGTATTTTGCTCCCACCGCTGCCACCAGTTTGTAACAGAGGTGTGTGCAGAATAGAACAAACATGAAGATCAGGACCCCTGTTCAGGGAATCTGTTAAGGATTCAACAAGCAGAGGATACTACCATAGAAAAGGGTAGATAAAGAGTTCTTCCGGACATCAAGGGTTTTTCAGCACTTTAGGCCAAAGTGTTCTTTAATAAAGAGTTCAACAAGCAGAGGATACTACTAAAGAAAAATGCTAGATCAAGAGTTCTTCAGGACAGCAAGAGTTCTTTAGCAACCTTAGCCAAGGGGTGCCTTAATAAAAGGTTCAACAAGCGGATGTCACTACCATAGGAAAGAGTAGATCAAGAGTTCTTCAAGACAAGAGTTCTTCAGCACCCTTGGTCAAAGGGTTATTTAATAAAGAGTTCAACAAGCAGAGGATATTCCCATAAGAAAATGGTTGATCACAATTTTTTCAGGAGACCAAGAGTTCTTCAGGGCCCTTGGCAAAAGGGGTTCCAACAAGAAGAGGATTTAAAACTACCAAAGGAAAAGGGTAAGTTCACATGGTACATAGAAGCAATGCTGTAGGGCCAAGAATCGTTTTATGGAGGTACTGAACAGTAGTATGGTACAGCCAGGGAGAATCCACAAGAACACAGGATTGAACTAACAGAATCACTGGGCAACAATATGGCATATCAAAGAATAAATCCAGGGTCACAGTGCAGCAATCCAGGCACAGCAAAGGGACAAGGACAGCAAAGGGACAAGTAGGATAACCAAGCATCAATATGCTATATCAAATAGTAAGTCCAGGGTCATAGAGCAGCAATCCATGCACAGGAAGGAACGTGCAGCAGGATCACAGAGCAGCAATATGTCACATCAAAGAGTAAGTCCAGAGTCATAGGGCAGCAATCCAGGAACAGCAAGGACCAAGCAGCAGGATCATAGTGGTGGCAACAGAACATAGCAAGGAGTCACCGCACTACTTGCACAGAATGCTCACATAGGTCCACGGAGAGCTTGCACAGTCAGAAGGTTCCTCGCAAGGCAGGCCAGTGGAGCGAAGGACAAGAAAGTGGAAGTCCTATGCAACCTGGCTGCAGCCTTGGGTCCATACAGGTCAAAGACAGAAAGGGGTTCACAGAGAGGGGAAAAAAGGGGAGTTGTGGTGTCCAGCTAGCAGCTCACAGTTAATAGGTAACTACAAGTCCCAGCAGGCCAAATCTCTTTCTAGTCTCCCTCTAATGCAGTGGTGTCAAACTCAATTTCATTGTGGGCCACATCAGCATTATGATTGCCCATAAAAGGGCCGGTTGTATCTTTAAGACTATATGTCCAGAGCATCCCCTTCCCTTACATTAGATGTCAAGAGTCACCCCCACCATCAGAAGTTGAATCCTCCACCCTCCCTTACATCAAAGTGCACCCCCTTACCTTATGCTGCTGCTGGGAAGAAGCTGGATGCATTGCTGGAAAGCAGGGTCTGGAGGAGGACCAGAGGTGGGCTGGAGCTCCCCTGCAGCTGCAGGAGAGGTGCGAGGGCCACATGAAATGGCCTGGAGGGCCGGATTTGGCCCGCGGGCCTTGTGTTTGACACCTGTGCTCTGATGGAACCCTAAACCATGAGATCCTCCATGTCTGGCATAGGAGAAACACTGAGTATACTCTCAACTGTCCCTGAGCACAGATCTGTTATTATGTATCTTGATAGGGTGAGAGGAACGCCCAATGTCTGGAGTGATGTCACACTTGATAGAAGGATTTCAATCTTTTATTGAAAGTAATGAGTGTAAAGATTGAGCCAACACGTTTCGGGGGAAAAGCCTCCCCCTTCTTTCAGGCAGCAAAGGCTGCCTCTGCATAACTCTAGCCGACATTTGCTCTCACAAGAGACCCAGATACCACCGCAGAGCCTATCCTTCTCTGTCTTCACATATCAACAGCCCTAAAGAAGGGGGAGACTTATCACACAAAACGCGTTGGCTCGATCTGTACACTCATTAGTTTCAATAAAAGATTGCAAGCCTTCCTTCCGGTTGTGGCTGGTGCTCAATATTGTGGGGTGGCAGCAAACCAACGCCAAGCCCCCCCCCCCCTGGGAATGCAGCAATCCCCCACCCGCGGGAGATGGACGGGAACGCGGCGCCCCCCGTGGGAGACAGATGGGAATGTGGCAATTCCCCCCTGCGGGAGACGGATGAGGCGGTGATCAGAGGCCTCCTTACCTTAGGGAGGAGGCAGACCAGGCAGGCATGGATCTGGGCTGAAGCTTCTCGCTCCGGGGCCATCTTTGCTTCTCCAGGCCGAAGTGGGTCCTTACTTAGACCCGATTGGCCAGCAGTCCTAAGACTCCTTGGCCAATTTGGTCTCATGAACTGCTTCCTAAATGGCCAGGAGGAGAATCAGGAAGACAATTGCGAATAGTAATTTGCTATTGTCACACAACTGGGTGGGCTCAGGGTGCAGTGCTCTGCGACTTGAGCCCACACTTTTTGGAAGCCAATTAGAGCCTCAGGCTTTAATCATGTGCTTCAAAAAAAAAAAAGACCCCATTGAAATCCATGCGCCCAGTGCCCTACATGTGGATTTGGGGGCCGGACGCGTGGATAAGGGAGACGGGGCCCGTTTACCCACTATGGATGGGCCACCACTGCTTCCTTCAAGTGTGGCATCACTGAGGATACCAGGCACTCCTCTCTCCCTATCCAAATATCTTCCCCACTGAAGCGACATCGCAGCAGAAGTTAGCAGCTCATACCTCCAAAGGGAATTAAACATCACCACCCATCCATGGAACCACTATTATCAAATTCATGAACAAAGTGCTGCCAATTAATGTGACACGATCAATAATTTGCCACCTTGGCTAATTGGTTCAGTTTGATCGAATGCAAGTCTAAATAGATCAGAAGTGGTTCCGAGATGTCTGGGTATATTTGGGATACAATGAATCCTGTGTTCCTGGATGAGAGAAGTCCCCTCTCTGAGACCCCTGTGTGGGCATTTTTTTTAGAGGTTGTTGATTTCACAAAAATCTAATATTTCTGATTTACATTGCAGCCTACAAGCGCCAGAGTATCGGTGCCAAAAACACCTTCCCAAGCCTTGCGTTGCAGTGCCTACAAGCTGGGCCTGATGCATTTATCGTACGAGACTCGCATTGTTCAGAACTCGCGCGGAATTGTCATCATGCCAAGCGACTGTATATTTAAGCAATCAGCGAATAACGGTATCACACTTACAGCAATTTGGAAGAATTAATCCCTACAACTGGGATACCTCAGCTGTTCTCCACCAGCAGCCAAGCCTCGCGGGTGTTATTAGTGCCTAATTATTGCCGTGTATTAACCATTAAACTTATTTAGGGAAAACTATTTTTTATTCTAAAGCATTGTTAAGGCAAACTCAAGATGATAAAACCGCAGCCCCAGAGACCGCGATGTGTACACACAGAGATACAAAATGAAGAGAGACTGGGCCAGCCTAGATCATTTTTACTGTTGTGTGTCACCGTGTGGAATTTTTAATTTCGTATTTTGTCAGCATGTGAAAGTGCTTAGAGGAAAAATGGTGTAATAGGTGCACAAACAATTTTGTAATGTACAGCTTTATTCCTGGCCAGCAGTTTACTACACAGAGGAAATATACACACTCACCGGCCACTTTATTAGGTACACCTGTTCAACTGCTTGGTAACACAAATCACTAATTAGCCAATCACATGGCAGCAACTCAATGCATGTAGGCTCAGGGCCGATCCCAGGGTCACAGACGCCTGGGTGCATAAATATTTCTGGCGCCCCCACATGGGCGTGGTTATCTTGTTAACTCCTCCCCTTTACAAATGTTTCCATGGCAGCGACCTAAACACAGAGATGCTCCCCTAAGGAGTCTGTTACCCCAATATCCTCCCACAATCTCTTAACTGCAGGAGATGGTCAGAGGCTGCAGACATGATACAGGAGATGGTCAGAGACTGCAGAAATGATACAGGAGATGGTCAGAGACTGCAGACATGATACAGCAGATGGTCAGAGACTGCAGAAATGATAAAGGATATGGTCAGAGACTGCAGACATAGTACAGGAGATGGTCAGAGACTGCAGAAATGATACAGGAGATGGTCAGAGACTGCAGGAGATGGTCAGAGACTGCAGACATTATACAGCAGGTGGTCAGAGACTGCAGACATAGTACAAGAGATGGTCAGAGACTGCAGAAATGATACAGGAGATGGTCAGAGACTGCAGGAGATGGTCAGAGACTGCAGACATTATACAGCAGGTGGTCAGAGACTGCAGAAATGATACAGGAGATGGTAAAAGACTGCAGAAATGATACAGGAGATGGTCAGAGACTGCAGAAATGATACAGGAGATGGTCAGAGACTGCAGACATGATACAAGAGATGGTCAGAGACTGCAGACATGATACAGCAGAGGGTCAGAGACTGCAGAAATGACACAGCTGATGGTCACAGACTGCAGAAATGATACAGGAGATGGTCAGAGAGTGCAGACATGATAAAGTAGATGGTCAGGGACTGCAGAAATTATACCACTGATGGTCAGAGACTGCAGGCATGATACAGGAGATGCTCAGAGACTGCAAACATGATAAAGCAGATGTCAAATACTGCAGAAATGATACCGCTGATGGTCAGAGACTGATCAGTGCCCACCAGTGCCACCTCATTAATGCAGCCTACCAGTGCCACATCATCAATGCAGACTATCAGTGCTACTTCATCAGTACTCATCAGTGCCACCTAATACGTGCCACCTAATTAGTGCCACCTGATCAGTGCCAATCAGTGCCACCTCATCAGTGCATACCAGTACTGCCTCATCAGTGCCACCTCATCAGTACCCATCAGTGCCTACCAGTGCCACCTTGTCAGTGCCTACCAGTGCCACCACATCAGTGCCTACCAGTGCCGTCTCATAGGTGCCACCCCTTCAGTACCTACCAGTGCCATCTCATCAGTGCCCATCAGTGCCACCTCATCAGTGCATACCAGTGCCAGCACATCAGTGTCTACCAGTGCCACCTCATCAGTGCATACCAGTGCCAACTCATCAGTGCATACCAGTGCCACCTCATCAGTGCCAGCACATCAGTGCAGTCTATCAGTGCCACCTCATCAGTGCTAGCACATCAGTGCCACCTCATCAGTGCAGTCTATTAGTGCCACCTAATGAGTACCCGTGTGTGAAAAATGTGAGATCAGAAACTCACCTCCTCATTGTGGCCATTACATACTGTCAATTCATTTTTAAGGCAATCCCTCCCCTCCTGTGGACTACATCTCCCATAATTATTTGCAGTAAAGCAGGGAGGAACTCTCTGCTCTGTTTCCCTCCCCTAACCTCTGTACTGCCAGGAGAGTGAAGGGAGGAGGGAGCAGACATAGGAGGAGAGGGGCTGGACGCCGGGAAAGGGCATACAACAGTCTTTATGACAGATGCAGGGCCGGGCAGCTTCCCGGAGGGCGGCGGCCACGAGATGAGAAGAGCCCGCTCTGTCCAGTGAATGATACTCAGAGGAGGAGCGGCTTCAGCCTGTGTGCTGCTTGTAGCATTGCCGCCGCTGCTCCTCCTCTGAGTATCATTCACAGGACAGAGCGGGCTCTTCTCATCTCGCGGCCGCCTCCCTCAGGGAAGCTGCTCGGCAGGGATCAGCACTGCGAAAGTGGAGAGGAGAGAACTCTTACAGTTTGGCGCCCCCCAACCCGCGACGCCTGGGTGCAGTGCACCCCGGGCACCCGCCCAGGATCGGCCCTGTGTAGGCTTCTAGTTGCGGTGAAGACAACTTGCTGACATTAAAACCGAGCATCATAATGGGGAAGAAAGGGGATTTAAGTGACTTTGAACGTGGCATGGTTGTTGGTGCCAGACGGGCTGGTCTGAGTATTTCAAAAACTGCTAATCTACTAGGATTTTCAGACAAAACCATCTCTTGGGTTTACAGAGAATAGTCCGAAAAAGAGAAAAGAAAAGAGAGGTCAGAGGAGAATGGGCAGACTGGTTTCAGATGATAGAAAGGCAAAAGTAACTCAAATAACCACTTGTTACAATCAAGGTATGCAGAATACCATCTCTGAACACACAAAACATTGAACCTTGAAGCAGATTGGTCTACAGCAGCAGAAGACCACACAAGGTGCCACTCCTCTCAGTAAAGAACTGAGGCTACAATTGGCACAGGCTCACCAAAATTGGACAATAGAAGATTGTAAAAACGTTGCCTGGTCTGTCGAGTCTCGATTTCAGCTGCGACATTCAGATGGTGGGGTCAGAATTTGGTGTAAACAACATGAAAGTATGGATCCATCCTGCCTTGTATCTCCGGTTGAGGCTGGTGGTGGGCATATAATGGTGTGGGGGACATTTTCTTGGCATACTTTGGGCCCCTAGTACCAATTTAAACACCATGGCCTACGTGAGTATTGTTGCTGACCATGTCCATCCCTTTATGACTACAGTGTCCCCATCTTCTGATGGCTCCTTCCAGCAGGATAATGCACCATGTCACAAAGCTCCAATCATCTCACCACTGGACAATGAGGTCACTGCACTCCAATGGCCCCCACACTCCCCACATCTCATCCAATAGAGCACCTTTGAGATGTGGTGGAATGGAAGATTTGCATCATGGATGTGCAGCCGGCAAATCTGCAGCAACTGTGTGATGCTATCATGTCACTATGGAGCAAAATCTCTGAGGAATGTTTCCAACACCTTGTATCTATGCCACCAAGAATTAAGGCAAAAGGGGGTCTAAACCGCTACTAGCAAGGTGTACATAATAAAGTTGGGGTGAGGGTATGTGCTCCTACATTGGAGGCTCCCAAAATGTATAGGGTTAGAACTGCAGATAATAATGGGGTGCCGTGACGTGGCCTCTGTAGCCAACAGCAAACTCCTAGGAAACATCAGCTAACCACTGGACTCTCTGGTTGAAAGAACCACTCTTGAAGGACAGATGTAAACTCGTAATAATACTTAAGGTTAGGGATTGGCTAATCTGCAGATTTCACAGCCTCAGAAACTGGGGCAAAGTGCGGTCACATTTAGATATCTAAACAGGTTCACCATTAGAAGCTAGATACATAGTTCTTGATTAGGCTGGAGTTGAGCTTTAAAGCCAAAATGAGCCTTCAGGTTAAATCAGCTAAATATATTCCAGGTACATTAAGGCCCCTTTTACTCAGCGGACTCCACCGGCTCATCGGGAGATCACTCCATTGATCCCCAGCCTCGCTGAGCCGGTGAATGACACAGGGACGGACGGACCTGTCAGAGCCCCATTGTCCTCTATGGGAAGATCGGATGAAAATGGACTGCATGTCCATTTTCATCCGATCCTATCTGATCCGATCCACTGGACGGATGGTGAACATATTGCCACCCGTCTGTTTTGAGCAGATCTTGTCGGATCGGATGGCGGATTGGTGTCAGTGGACACATATCCGCCTGCCCATAGAAGTGAATGGGTGGCCCCCTCAGATTCGCCTGAAAGATGAACAGGCAGATCCGAGCGGGCCGATCATGTGAAAGGGGTCTAAAGGGGTTGTAAAGGTTTGTTTTATTCTTTTTTCAAATAACAAACATGTCATACTTACCTACTCTGTGCAAGGGCTCCGATCCTCTTTTTCTGGGGTCTCTCAACAGCGCTCCTCCTCTTCTTGAGTGCCCCCTTAGAGAAGCACTTTCCCTGGGGCACTCATGCGGGCACGCTCCCGAGTTCTGCTGCTGCGTCCATTGACACGGACAGCAGGACTTAGCCCCGCCCACTGGCTCCTGCGTCATTGGATTTGACTGACAGCAGCAGGAGCCAATGGCTCCTGCTGCTATCAATCTATACAATGAGTACCCAAGCCAGCGGCTGGAGCTGCTGTGCTCATCCCCGTCTCTGGAACAATCGGGCTCAGGTAAGTAAAAGGGGAGCTCTGGGGAGCTGCTGCACTACAGGAGGTTTTTCACCTTAATGCATAGAATGTATTAAGGTGAAACCCTTGAGAGTTTACAATCTGTTAAAACAAAATATGTAATAAAGAACATCCTGAGTATAAAGGTCAGTCCCCTACCAGCATGCTGCAGAGGACCTTTGCTGTCTGTGTAGAAGCAGTGATCTCTCTTCAGAGGTCCAACACTCTCTCTGCTGAGTCAGATCTAGAGATCTCCAATCAGAATGAAGCATCAGCTTTGTTGTTTGCAGAGTTCACCCCTTCCCACACTATAGCCGAAAGACAGCTACAGCATGGGCTTATTTTGCCGGGAGGGCGTACATGGACGTCCTCCCATGATCGCTCAGTCCGGCGCTCTTTGTGATCATGGAGTCCTTTGGACTTAGCTGATCACAGATCGTGGTAATGGGCCAATCACAGCGACCCTTTACCTTTACCTTTTTGATTAGCTATGTCCAATGACAGCTGATAATGGATTTAAACACAAGCCGGTTATTGGTTTTTCTTTCCTCACGCTGTCCTGATTATCAGTACAGTCCCAACAGTACCCACTAGTGCTGCCACTCAGTGCCCACCAGTGCCGCCAATCAGTGGTCATCACTGCTGCCAATCAGTGCCCGTCAGTGCTGCCAATGAGTGCCCATCAGTGCCTCCTCATCAGTGTCGCCTATCTGTGCCGCCTATCAGTGCCCATTAGTGCCGCCTATTAATGCTGCCTATCAGTACAACCTATCAGTGCCCTTCAGTGCCTCCTATCAGAGCCCATCAGTGCCACCTATCAGTGCAGCCTCATCAGTGCCTCCTCATCAATGCCCAGCAATACCGCCTCATCAGTGCCACCTATCAGTGCCCATCAGTGCTGCCTCATCAGTGCCCATCAGTGCAGAATATCTGTGCCCATCAGTGCAGCCTCATCAGTGCACCTCAGTGAAGGAGAAAAATTACCTGTTTGCAAAATATTATAACAAACTATGAAAACATTTTTTTTTCAAAATGTTCGGTCTTTTTCCATTTGTTTAGCAAAAAATAAAATCTATTTGTGTAAAAATGATCAATAGTTCATATGGGTACAGTGTTACATGACCGCGCAATTGTCATTCAAAGAGTGACAGCGATGAGAGATGAAAATTGGCCGGGCAGGAAGGGGGTAAAAGTGCCCAGTAGGCAAGTGGTTAAAGTGGTAATAAATTACCTTTTTTATATCGGCTCTGGTCCGGTCACATGATCCTGCAGCTCCTCGTGTTTAAGGAAGCACTGGGAATTCTGGGAGTCACTTATAGGCTTCCATAAGCCAGCCACTGCCGGTGCTTCCTCCTCTACCCTGCAGCAGCCACTGACACAGGGGAGCCAAAGATGTGGGCTCATATGAACGAACCAGAGCACATTTTTAATAATAGTTAAGTTAGACTTTAAAGTCTGACTCAGTAGAGGGTAGGCCTGACCTCTCTAGAGAGACCACTGCTTCCCCTACAAAGAGCAAGGTTTCCACTGAACAGCTGCTGGCAAGTGGCAGGCATTTCTACTCAGGCTGTAGCTGCTTTAGGAAATGCACTGTAAGACATTGAACGCCTTTGTTTTGATGCCCGGACACCCCCCCCCCCCCAATAAACAGAAAAAAAATAAAAATGTCCCCTTTAAAAAAAAAAGAAAAGTTTGTTTAAATTATCATAGTGCACTGTGTTTGGGCGCCGGACACAGTGCACTATGGGAAGCGTGACGTCGTTGCAATCACATGATTGCAGGCGTCACGCTTCAATGGCAGGGTTTAATCCTGCCTTGAGGTGCTTTGCTCTGCGCCTCAAGCCACCTATTATCTCCTGGTACTGTCAATCAATCACCGCCGTCCAATAGACAGCAGTGATTGATCTCGGAGGAGCCTCTGCGTCACTTCCGGCCATGGAGACTGGAGAGAGAAGCCAACTACAGGCTCCAGGCGCTGCCTCTGCATACAACAGCCGCTGGCCGCATGCAGAACTCTGCAAACTCCTGCCTGCCGGTCTATTAGATGGGGCAAGTGCGGGACTTGTGCCGACTTCGGGGGAGGCGCGAACCCCTACCTGGTGACTGTATACACTATCTGGGACCGTATATACCCCTATCTGGTGACTGTGTGCAATACTCTGCATGGAGCTTCCTATGACATGTCCTATGTGCAATACTCTGCATGGAGCTTCCTATTACATGTAATATGTGCAATATTTTGCATGGAGCTTCCTATGACATATCCTATGTGCAATATCTGCATGGAGCTTCCTATGACATATTCTATGTGCAATACTCTGCATGGAGCTTACTAAGACATGAAGGATTAGTGGGACTTTGAATGAGGCTCAGGGAGAGGACCAGATGCTGATCAAAATTGTTTTATTACATGTTAGAACCCACATAATGTGGATCAACGAGTAGTTACAATAATATACAAACACCACAATAATGGGATTGTACAATATAAGCAACATTACTCCACATAAAATTGTTACTCTCCAAAATTACATCACATAAATTATTAGATTGTTAAAAACATGTGTGCATGCATCTGTGTAAGCTCTACATGTTTCGAGGATTGTATCACCTCCTCAGGAGCGGATGCATGCAGGATACAGTATCTATAAAACAAAGGATTTGAAATCTGTGTAAGGTTCATACTATCTGGTATTGATCTGTGTTGATACACATCCAGATAAATGGGGGAGAGATAAAGAGGCCAGACTCCCCTACTTACATGCAAACTCAAATCTCCACAAATAGGCTATGGGGACGTGTGGAGGTCACACCCCACCTGCTCATGCCAGGGGCCTGGCAGACCCCCAGAAAACCAGAAGGACAGGCCACCCACACTGACCGAGTTGGTGATAGATATGCCCAAAGCTCCATAGAATCTATAAAGCAAAAATAAAAAAGTATAGGTAGTGAAAAAGTGTCTGTTATCTGTGACTTGTGAAATGCCATAAGAGCATAGCCACCTAGTGCAATATATATTTATAGTTGTATAGTGAAGCGGAGGGTGGGTGGAGGAGATGGAAAAGGGGCAGCCACCAGGAGCACGTGAATGCATTGAGTAAAGGTAGTAGAGTGTGGTCATGCTGAAGTATTCATCATCACGAAGAAATAGGCTTGAAATATGGAACCAGTAAAAGGAACAAAGCAGCAATGTGAGTGCCAAGTGCAGAGAAAAACTGAACCATAGGTACCTGTGTAATGCTCACTGGAGAAAATCCTGGAGGAGGGTGTAGTGCATAAAGCCCCAAGCAGCAACTAACAGCCAATGGAGCAGACCGAGTCCAAATGGGGATGAGGGGCGGCCTAATGTACCCCGGAGTCCCGCCCCCAGCGTCACGCTGGTAAGACTCCAAGGGGGGGGGGTCTGCCCGAGCGGGAAATTTCTCTGAGTGGTGCAGGAGGTCCCCCATGAAAGAACCACCCCTCCGATGGATTAGCTTCCTATGACATGTACTATGTGCAATACTCTGCATGGAGCATAAACCGCCGCGAACCCCTATCTGGCGACTGTATACACTACCTGGGACCCTGTATACCCCTATCTGGTGAGTGTATACTCTATCTGGGACCCTGTATACCCCTATCTGGGACACTGTATACCCTATCTGGGACCCTGTGTACCCCTATCTGGTGACTGTATACCCCTGTCTGGGACCCTGTATACCCCTATCTGGTGACTGTATACACTATCTGGGACCCTGAATACCCCTATCTGGTGACTGTATACACTATCTGGGACCCTGTATACCCTATATGGGGCTCTGTATACCCTATCTGGGACTCTGTATACCCTATCTGGGGCTCTGTATAACCTATCTGGTACCCTGTATACCCTATCTGGGGTTTTGTATACCCTATCTGGGGCCATGTATACCCTATCTGGGACTCTGTATGCTCTATCCGGGGCTTTGTATACCCTATCTGGGACCCTGTATACCCTATCTGGTGACTGTATAACCTATCTGGGACCCTGTATACCCTATCTGGGAACCTGTATACCTTTTCTGGGACCCTGTTTACCCTATCTGGGACTCTGTATACTGCTATCTGGGGCTCTGTATACTGCTATATGGTGACTGTATACTGCTATCTGGGGCTCTGTATACTGCTATTTGGGGCTCTGTATACTGCTATATGGTGACTCTGTATACTGCAAGAATAAAGCCATTGTTAGAAGAAATCCATAAGAAGTCCCATTTGCAGTTTGCGAAAAGCCATGTGGGGGACACAGCAAACGTGGAAGAAGGTGCTCTGGTCAGATGAGACCAAAATGTAACTTTTTGGCCTAAAAGCAAAACACTATGTGTGGCGGAAAACTAACACTGCCCATCATCCTGAACACACCATATTCACTGTGAAACATGGTGGTGGCAGCATCATGTTGCGGGGATGCTTTTCTTCAGCAGGGGCAGGGAAGTTGGTCAGAGTTGATGGGAAGGTGGATGGAGCCAAATACAGGGCAATCATAGAAAAAAACCTTGTTAGAGTCTGGAAAAGACTTGAGACTGGGGCAGAGGTTCACCTTCCAGGAGGACAACGGCCCTAAACATACAGCCAGAGCTACAATGGAATGATTTAGATCAAAGCATCATGTGTTAGAATGGCCCAGTCAAAGTCCAGACCTAAATCCAATTAAGAATCTGTGGCAAGACTTGAAAATTGCTGATCACAGCTGCTCTCCATCCAATCTGACAGAGCTTGAGATATTTTGCAAAGAAGAATGGGCAGAAATGTCCTCTCTAGATGTGCAAAGCTGGTAGAGACTTCCCCAAAAAGACTGCAGCTGTAATTGCAGGGAAAGGCGGTTCTACAAAGTATTGACTTAGGGGGGCGCCATACAAATGTACCCCACACTTTTCACAGATTTATTTGTAAAACATTTTGAAAAGCATTTATCATTTTCCTTCCACTTCACAATTATGAGCCACTTTGTGTTGGTCTATCACAGGGATATGCAATTAGCGGACCTCCAGCTGTTGCAAAACTACAAGTCCCATCATGCCTCTGCCTCTGGGTGTCATGCTTGTGGCTATCAGAGTCTTGCTATGCCTCATGGGATTTGTAGTTCTGCAACATCTGGAGGTCCGCTAATTGCATATCCCTGGTCTATCACATAAAATCCCAATAAAATACATTTACATTTTTTGGTTGTAACATGGCAAAATGTGGAAAATTTCAAGGGGTATGAATACTTTTTCAAGGCACTGTAAACTGAAAGGTCAGTTGCCCTTTAACAAACGCCTCTTTCTACACCAAACAAAACCTTCCCACAAATGCATAACTAACGGGTCTCTAGGAGAGCTGGAAATGTAAGCACCCCCATTACTAGCTGCTATTTAAATCTGTCAAGGGGGTCGGCTACGTCTTAAGTGGACTCAACTGTATTACAAGCTTCTGTGGTAATACTGACCTGAATAGATCTCCATTTTATGTACTTAAATATTCATAAGGAGCTTTGCAACATTAATATCTTAGATGGCTTACAAGAACACTTAAATAATGTGCTCTGCTTCCCTCTCACCAAAAGAAAAAAAAAATAATAAAAGGGTCCCAGCCATTTCCAATTTGCGTAATGCATTGGTCCATTTTAATAATTGTTCAGGGATTTAGGCAGTGGGTCCGCTGTTTAGTAGCACAGAGTGTAATTATTATCTCAGCCGCTCTTATCTTGTGTTAATCCTGCTTGTTTTAGATTCCTAAGTGGAAGATTAGTTAAGTTGAGTAGTGGGTAGGGATAAGAGAACTACCAGCCTCAAGCCATTGTCTTCATTCCTATACTGACATATTCCCTGTCTGCAAGACGATTCCCCCTATAGATACCTTGAATGCCACAAAATCAGCAAACTTTTGAAAATTCCCACAAATTTGCAGATCACTAGATGGATACACTTGTTTGTGTCTGTCTCTGAATACAGAAGTATGGTGATGGGTGCCCTTTAATGCACTTTTGCAAAGAGGGGAGTTGGCAAGTGTAATTCTTCCCCACCCAGCAGGTGGCGCTTTCTCAGGAATAGAGAGGAGACCTGGGGGCAAGATGTTCCTCTGCTGCCTTTGTAGCTGTCTGATTGGATGCTACACTTCCAGTGACCTTCCTTGGCCATCATGGTTGAGGGCAGTGCTAGTATATAGCAGTGCTCTACAGGGTTTTGGGGTGCATTTTGCAAGTGGTTAGTGTAGGGAGAAGAACCCTGTCTGGCAGGGAGAGAGTACTAGAGCCAGGATAAGGTTCCATTGCGAGAAGAGCCAGAGTAGGGGGGACACTGCTGTGTTCTGTAGTCAGCACTGATCGCCATCACTTGTTCTAGGCCTGTCTTGAGCAGGCACTGTGTCAGCTACCTGCCAGCCCGCCACTCATTCAGCAAATGTAGTCCTGGTAAGATCAACTCAGTGTGTGCTGTGCCCACTGTGCTGGAGGATACACTGCTGCACAACTGCACTAGTCTGCAACCTCCCTGTATCAGCCAGCCACCTATATTGGTCTGCCACTCCTGTACCTTAAGGGCTGTGGTAGCATTTGGCTAAAATCCATGTTATGCCTGTGTGGAGCAGTCCCTTTACTGCTTCCGGAGAGTTACTGACCCTGTGACTGAGAATTGCTGGGTCTGTTACTGAAAGTTACTGAGCCTGTTACTGAACCTGTTACTGACAGTTACTGGGCCTGTTACTGACAGATACTGAGCCTGTTACTGAGAGTTGCTGAGCCTGCTACTAAAAGTTACTTAGCCTTTTACTGAGAGTTAATGAACCTATTACTGACAGATACTCAGCCTGTTACTGAGAGTCACTGAACCTGTTACTGAGAGTTAATGAGCCTGTTACTGAAAGTTACTGAGCCTGTTACTGAGAGTTAATGAACCTGTTACTGAGTGCTAATGAACCTGTTACTGAGAGTTATTCAGCATGTTACTGAGAGTTACTGAACCTGTTACTGAGACTTACTCAGCCTGTTACTGAGAGTTACTGAACCTGTTACTGAGAGTTATTCAGCCTGTTACTGAGAGTTACTGAACCTGTTACTGAGAGTTACTCAGTCTGTTACTGAGAGTTACTGAACCTGTTACTGAGAGTTACTGAACCTGTTACTGAGACTTACTTAACTTTTTACTGAGAGTTACTGAACCTGTTACTGAGACTTACTCAGCCTGTTACTGAGTTACTGAACCTGTTACTGAGACTTACTCAGCCTGTTACTGAGAGTTACTGAACCTGTTACTGAGAGTTTTTCAGCCTGTTACTGAGAGTAATTGAAATTGTTACTGAGAGTTACTTAGCCTGTTACTGAGAGTTTCTGAACCTGTTACTGAGACTTACTCAGCCTGTTACTGAGTTACTGAACCTGTTACTGAGAGTTTTTCAGCCTGTTACTGAGAGTTACTGAACCTGTTACTGAGAGTTTCTGAACCTGTTACTGGGAGTTACTCAGCCTGTTACTGAGAGTTACTGAACCTGTTACTGAGAGTTTCTGAACCTGTTACTGGGAGTTACTCAGTCTGTTACTGAGAGTTTCTGAACCTGTTACTGGGAGTTACTCAGCCTGTTACTGAGAGTTACTGAACCTGTTACTGAGAGTTTCTGAACCTGTTACTGGGAGTTACTCAGCCTGTTACTGAGAGTTACTGAACCTGTTACTGAGAGTTTTTCAGCCTGTTACTGAGAGTTACTGAACCTGTTACTGAGAGTTTTTCAGCCTGTTACTGAGAGTTACTGAACCTGTTACTGAGTGTTACTGAGTGTTACTGAACTTGTTACTAAAAGTTAATGAACCTGCTACTGAACCGGCCACCACAAGGATGCTGCATCTGTGTAAGATAAATCTGCTAGAGCTCACTTCTGTGCTCTGCAAGTGTCAGTGTTATTTTGCAGAATTGCATTCAACAAAACACAGCACTGTGAACCTCAGTTTGCTGCTTCTTCATGCTGGGTACCATGCCCCCGCCCCTGTCCACAGGGGGGTAGTTTAGGAGTATCTATACCCAAGAACAAAAATGTAATATATTGTAGTTTACCAGCTTGAATGTAGTGGCTGCATTAATTTTCTATTCTTCTGGATTTCCCTGGATTCACAGTAATCCTGTGAATAATGGGATCTTTGGCTCACCTGTAAATGGATTCCTTGGAATACGTTACAATACACAGAGCATCTTATTAATCCTTATGAATAGGGTTTGGGTGACCATTGTGAGTGACAGGAAGTCCTCTGCTAGGCATAACCCTTCCCCTGTAGGCAGGTCTTCAGTCTTCTTGCCGGTGTCTGAAGGTGTGGCTCACGTGATTGCCGGTGACTCTGTGGGATCTCTATTTGTTTTTTTCTGTTTTACAGAAATCTCCACATGAGCCTGTTTTGGGCTTCCCTTAGTTCTTTAACATGGAAGGTTGAGGTCCTGGTAGCCATTACTTTGGCTTGTAGGATTTCCGAACTGGCTACCCTTTACTGTAAGGACATGTTCCTGATTCCTCACTGTGAAAAGGTAGTGTCCTTGGTGGCCTTTTTTTTGATCATGTGGTTTTCTGCCTTCCATCTCAACCAGGATATTGTTTTACTTTCTTTTTGTCCTAAGCCTCAGTTGCTGGGGTACAACACATTTCCTGTCCCCGGGTGGCTACACTCAAATCTCCACTTTATCTAAGGAGGGAGCCATGTTTGTCACACAAACTAGACTTCAAGCATTGTTAAAAAATAAAGTCACAAAATAAATGCAGCGCCAAAATCAAATTATTAGGAAGGTAAGAGGTGTAACACACTTCATAAGCAACACGAACCGAATAATAAAAAAATTCAGAAAAGAGTGGTGTCACAGTCTTAATGTCTCTTTCAAATCTCAATATGGACTCTCAAATCCTGTAAGTCAGGGATTACACCCTCAGATATCCAAGGTAGAACCAACCAAGAAAAAGGAAATCCTTCCTTGGACATGTGCTGGAATTCTTTTAGGAATCACCGTCAAGCGAAAATCCTAGTAATAATTAATTTCAAGTAAAAGATGTGAGCTTACCAGACTCTGGTAGGTAATGCGCATGGGTCAAAATCCACTTTGCAGGTAATGGTGTCCGCAGGTCATCATGGACAGCAGTGAAACGGAAAATATTCGGACAGCAAAGGCTCCAATCCTTCTCAAGAATGCTCCACAAGGTTGATCCAACGTTCAGCATATATGGCATGAGAGGAAAGAGGCCAACATAGTGTGATACCGTTTCAAAAATAATTTTTATTCGAACAAAAGGGATTACCAATACTCACATTTAAAAGGTATAAAAAGAGCTCTGGGTATAAGAACAATATGACAGGAGGAGTAGGGAACCCGACACGTTTCGGCTCACACAGCCGTCAGCCGACTTCAAGCATATCTGCCTTTGTTCATCTCCATACTCCATTACATGGTAGTTGATGGAATTGGTAGTTTATACAAGATAGATAACATTGTGCTGTCTTCTCAGCTCACAGGAGTTGTCAAGGACACTTCATTCTTGGTGAAAAACAACAAGTACTGTAGTTGCTGAGAATGTTATTAGCCTGTCAAAAGGAAACCAATGAAGTCACCAGATCTAAAGATTGGTAGATTGGTTAGCTGCAATATATTGCATTTATTTTTTTTTTGGGGTGAGATACGCTTCAACTGGTATTTTTGTAATATAATGTCAAAAGTATTGGGACACCTACCTTTACATGCACATGAACTTTAATGGCATCACAGTCTTAGTCCATAAGGTTCAATATTGAGTGGGCCCACCCTTTACAACTATAACAGCTTCAACTCTTCTGGGAAGGCTATCCACAAGGTTTAGGAGTGTTGACCATTTTTCCAGAAGTGCATTTGTGAGGTCAGGCACTGATGTTGGGGGAGAAGGCCTGGCTTGCAGTCTCTGCTCTAATTCATCCCAATGGTGTTCTTTTGGGTTGAGGTCTGGACTCTGTGCAGGCTAGTTAAGTTCCTCCACCCCAAACTTGCTCATCCATGTCTTTATGGAGCTTGCTTTGTGCACTGGTCCAAATCATTTGGTGGAGGGGGGGTTATGGTGTGGGGTTGTTTTTCAGGGGGTGGGCTTGGCCCCTTAGTTCCAGTGAAGGGAACTCTTAAGTTGTCAGAATACCAAGACATTTTGGACAATTTCATGCTCCCAACTATGTGGGAACAGTTTGGGGATGGCCCCTTCCTGTTCCAACATGACTGCACACCACTGCACAAAGCAAGGTCCATAAAGACATGGATGAGCGAGTTTGGGGTGGGGGAACTTAACCGGCCTGCATAGAGTCCTGACCTCAACACTGTTGAATTCT
>BLSH010551091.1:76034-91549 GCA_018402905.1 Glandirana rugosa | reverse complement strand
GTTAGAATGGCCAAGTCAAAGTCCAGACCTGAATCCAATCGAGAACCTGTGGAAAGAACTGAAAACTGCTGTTCACAAACGCTCTCCATCCAACCTCACTGAGCTCGAGCTGTTTTGCAAGGAGGAATGGGCAAAAATTTCAGTCTCTGGATGTGCAAAACTGATAGAGACTTCCCCAAGTGACTTACAGCTGTAATCGCAGCAAAAGGTGGCGCTACAAAGTATTAACTTAAGGGGGCTGAATAATTTTGCACGCCCAATTTTTCAGTTTTTTATTTGTTAAAAAAGTTTGAAATATCCAATAAATTTCGTTCCACTTCATGATTGTGTCCCACTTGTTGTTGATTCTTCACAAAAAATTACAGTTTTATATCTTTATGTTTGAAGCCTGAAATGTGGCAAAAGGTCGCAAAGTTCAAGGGGGCCGAATACTTTCGCAAGGCACTGTACTTCAGTAGCTTCATCCCAACCCTCTTCTGTATGGAAACTCTACCTCTTATTATGCTTAGACCACCTACTCACAGCCCCCAAACAATGCAATGGATGCCTTATTGATTTACTGCACATTCTCTCACTCAAAATAGGGTGGCACAGGACAAAGCTCAAGACATAGCATCGTCAGAACTGAGACAAGATGTGCTAGTGTACCAGAAAATCCAGGACAGCTGCCATCTATGGAAATCTCAGAGTTATCAACCCTGGCCAGTACCACAGAACACAGCACGGAAGGCAGGGAGGACATAGGAATCTTGAAGTCTAGTGATCTTTGGGCAAAGTTTCCAGGGATTTTTTTGGGGGATCATTTTTTTTTTGGAAATTTTACAGAGAAATAAAAAATGCAGAGGCGTCTGCTCTAAAAAAATGAAAGATGAGTAGGTTGTTTTATGATATCCTAATAAAATCTGATAACACTAAGCCACTTCCTTGCAATTTGCAGGTCTGTGCATGTCAACCGCAGGAGTGTGGATGGCAGCCTGACAGCATTGCTGCAAATTGCAAGGCAGCGGCTTAGTGTTATTGGCCTACTGTCTTTGGCAGGATCTCCAGGTAAGAAACATTGCAGCAGAATCACAAAAAAATGATTTGCTTATGTAAAAAACGTGTATATAGTGAGGCATGGTACCATGCATACTGAAAAAAAAATTGGGGTTTACGTACACTTTAACACAAACTTACAAAAACGTGTATTTCACCTCCGTGGTACTATTGGCAATCCAGCTACTTCATTACATCCATCAACATCCCCTTTGATGGTCTCTTCCCTCTTCCCCATATTTGTTCCCATTTTCTTTAACTGATCACTGGTGTTTGGCTAGTATTGGGCACATCCACTGTACAAGTAGTTGAATATTTCATGAATGTGCTGTTTTCACATCACTAGGCAGTAATTACGCAGCTAGTTAAGTCGGTAATGGAAGGAAATATTCTTGCTCATTTCCTCTTGAATCTTACTTTTTGTACTCAGAAATTAATGAGGTTCAAAATGAAAATTTACAACACTGTGCTGAGTAACTGTCACATCTTCCAGTCATGCTGTACTAACATTTCTTTATAGGCCATGTCAGGAAACCAGTACATTTAGACTGGTAAGTGGTAAAGCCATATACATTTGAGGGAGCTCGATCAGGCATGTATGCTTCAACTGACCATGTCTACCAGCCTCAACTGGGCCCTGGGCTTGTTTGTGTGGAGATTGACTGCATGACACCAATGATCTTTCAGTTGTTTTTAAGGCCAGCATTATGACTACTACTGTAAGAGGGGCATTCTTCCCACCGACCACCAATGTGAAAGAGAAGTTCTTCCTATTGACCACCAGTTTAAGAAAGAAATTCTCCCCACTGGCTGTCAACACAGGTTGGTCATTCTTTCCTCTGGACAACAATGTACCCTGGGCAATCTTCCCATTGGTCTCCAATGTAAGAGGCATTGTTTCCACTGACCATCAATGCAAGAGGTATTCTTCCCAATGGCCACTATTGTAAGCTGGACAGTCTTCCCACTGACCACCAATGTAACAGGCATTTTTCCCACTGACCACCAATGTAAGGGGCATTCTCCCACTGACCACCAATGTAAGGGGCATTCTTCCCACTGATCACCAATGTAAGAGGCATTCTTCCCACTGATCAACACTGTAAGAGGAATTCTTCCCACTGACCACCAAAGTAAGGGGCAGTATTCCCACTGATCACCAATGTAAGGAACATTCTTCCCACTGACCACCAATGTAAGGGGCATTCTTCCCACTGATCAACAATGTAAGGGGTATTCTTTCCACTGATCACCAATGTAAGAGGAATTCTTCCCACTGACCACCAATGTAAGGGGCATTCTTCCCACTGATCACCAATGTAGGGGCATTCTTCCCACTGACCATCAATGTAAGGGGCATTCTTCCGACTGACCACCAACGTAAGGGGCATTCTTCCCACTGATCACCAATGTAAGAGGAATTCTTCCCACTGACCACCAATGTAAGGGGAATTCTTTCCACTGATCACCAATGTAAAGGGCATTCTTCCCACTGATCACCATTGTAAGGGGAATTCTTCCCACTAATCACCAATGTAAGGGGCATTCTTCCCACTGATCACCAATGTAAGAGGCATTCTTCCCACTGATCACCACTGTAAGAGGAATTCTTCCCACTGACCACCAAAGTAAGGGGCATTATTCCCACTGACCACTGATGTAAGGGGCATTCTTCCCACTGACCACCAATGTAAGGGGCATTCTTCCCACTGATCACCAATGTAAGGAACATTCTTCCCACTGACCACCAATGTAAGGGGCATTCTTCCCACTGATCACCAATGTAAGGGGCATTCTTCCCACTGATCACCAATGTAAGGGGTATTCTTTCCACTGATCACCAATGTAAGAGGAATTCTTCCCACTAACCACCAATGTAAGGGGCATTCTTCCCACTGATCACCAATGTAGGGGCATTCTTCCCACTGACCATCAATGTAAGGGGCATTCTTCCCACTGACCACCAACGTAAGGGGCATTCTTCCCACTGATCACCAATGTAAGAGGAATTCTTCCCACTGACCACCAATGTAAGGGGAATTCTTCCCACTAATCACCAATGTAAAGGGCATTCTTCCCACTGATCACCATTGTAAGGGGAATTCTTCCCACTAATCACCAATGTAAAGGGCATTTTTCCCACTGATCACCATTGTAAGGGGCATTATTCCTACTGGCCACCAATGTAAGGAGCATTCTTCTCGCTGATCACCAATGTAAGCATCATTCGTCCCATTGACCATGATTAAATAAATTCAGCAGGGGCTCCCGGAGACAAGAAACTTATTTCAAAGGCTCCTCTGGGGTAAATGGTTGGGAATGGCTGCATTGGGGTCTTTCTTGTGATCGTTGAGGATCTTGGAAATAATATAACTTCACATTAAAAGCAGATAGAGAGTGTTTTAAGGTCTGCATGTTTAAAATAGTAGTTCATTGTCCATAGTCTGGGCACAGGTATACTTTACCTCCACCAAACACTTAAGCTATGCCATAGAGGGATTCCTGCTTTGTCCAGAGGCTGCATGGTAAAACCCAGGCTACCTAACTCCACACCCCAAGGGGCAGTGCTCTCCTGGGATCCTAGAATTCTGCTACAAGCTGCATGAGTACCTATGACTGGTACCTTACCCTACCATTAATGTGCACACCTACACAATTGGAGTGAGTTACCATTTTTGTGTGCCTTTTCCATTCTTCTACCTTACTGCACTTAGTCTGTCGCCCCCTTTCTGTCTCTCTGATTCCTACAGAAAACATCAGGACCACTACCAGGGTATCCACATTGATAGCCCTCCAGGCATGTCTCCCGGTTGTAAAAGCCATCTGAGAACTATGACAAGCATTTTTGATTTTATGAAATGTGAGTTGTTCATTGTCTTTTTCCTATAAATGTCACATTACTTGCTACACTGAATCTGTGCACTCTGATCTGTTTGATGTCCAGCCTGGGGACAGCCATGGCTTCCTCCACTGATAAACTGGAGGCTTGAGCTTAGCCATCCAGGGACAGGGAGTGTGTTATATGCAGTATTACCATCTGAATAGGGAAAATAGACTGATAAAAGAATAGGGATGGGTAAGCTGCAATATATTACATTTTTGGCCTTAGGTTTAGATACACATTAAAGTCACTTGCAGGTTCAGAAACAAAGAATCTATGGACACCTGCAGCCACCATGATATGCTGAGTAGAGCCGATTTCTGCACAGGACCATTTTTTAATGTAAATTCCAAGTACAACACAGGTAGGCAATGTCTCCATTCCTATAGCATCTGCAAATTGTCATGTTTAGCTAGAGTGCACATTTAAATGGAAAATTCCTTTAAGGGGTCAAAGGACCACTTTGTATAATGGTTTACATATTTCAAGAACAATCTCGATCATCTGGAAGAAGTTTCATAAATAGCATCTGATGAAAAAAAAAGGCCAACCTGATTTCTGGCTCATAGACCCTTTGTCTCATTAGGTTGCCTCAACTGCCTTCTCTATGCCTGAGGCCTGGAGTCTTATGGGCCATTTAGCATGCTAAGTAGACTTCTACCTTATCATTCACTGTTACAAGCAAGTGAGGAAGATACTGATGGTGAAGAATTGATGTAGATACTCCGTCTATTACCAGTGATACTGCTCATGAATGCTTGTACAATATACCGCCATAAATCTGCCATAAGGACCTCAGCTCACGGAAGGAATGAAAGCAAATATCTAACTAAATATACATGAAAAGAGGCCAAATGTATTGGTTCTAAACAACTTTTTGATTTCCAAAAATATTTTTTAAAACATCATGCATGATCCAGGGGCTTATAACCAGTGCTAGTTGTCTGGCCAGGAGCATACAGCAAGTTGGATGAAATTTAGCAATTCTACCAAACAGTAAGGGGCAGGGCACCCTCGTTATTCAGCTTACTTAATTCAAAATAGTTTAACCAATTACTGACCCTGGCTTATTCTGACACTTGTTGTTTACACGTAAAAATCTGTATTTTTTGCTAGAAAATTACTTAGAACCCCCAAACATTATATATATTTTTTAGTAGAGACCCTAGAAAATAAAATGCATCATTGCATTATTTTATGTCACGCTGTATTTGCGCAGCGGTCTTTCAAGTGCAATTTTTTTGGAAAAAAAATACTTTAATGAAAAAAAAAACTAAACAGTAAAGTTAGCCCAATTTTTTGTATAATGTGAAAGATGATGTTATGCCGAGTAAATAGATACCTAACATGTCACACTTTAAAATTGCGCACGCTCATGGAATGGCGACAAACTGTGGTACTTAGAAATCTCCATAGGCAATGCTTTAAACAGTTTTACAAGTTACCATTAGAGTTACAGAGGAGGTCTAGTGGTAGAATTATTGCTCTCGATCTAACGAGTAATACCGCATGAGTTTGAACACCGTTTACATATGCGGCACGACTTACATATGCATTCGATTCAGCGCGCTATCTCGGAGGGATGGGACACGTTACATTTTTTTTTCTTATTTATTTTACTTTTTGATTTATTTTTTTTTTACACTGTCCCTTTTTTTTGATCACTCTTATTCCTATTACAAGGAATGCAAGCATCTCTTGTAATAGAAATAAGGATGACAGGTCCTCTTTATTGAGAGATCTGGGGTCAAAAATACATTTTTGAAGATTTTAGAGCTGTGCAGAGAAGGATTTATGGGGAAATCTAAAAAAAAAAAAAACACCTGATGACAACCCCCCATGCTTTGCTGGGGTTTTTGCCTTCCTCTGGCTCAACTGTGGGTGAAGGATTGTATAAGGGATTGTATGGTTATATATAATTTTTCTATTTTTTTTTTTTTTTTTTTGGTTGAACTAGATGGACTTGTGTCTTTTTTCAACCTGACTAACTATGTAACTGTCCAAGATGGGATATCCCACATGGAGAGTTTTCCACTTCCTACTGAGTTTCTGAGAGGGCAATTTGCCCACCGAAGACACAGACATTAATAAACATGAGTGACAAATATGCAACATTTGTGGGGTTTTATGCCCACAATGTAATCAGGCTTTTTCTGATGCATATTTAAAGTACACAGATAATGTTGAATTAGAAGCCCTTCTCGGGCAGATCAGTGGCATAGGATCACGGCTACTTTATGCTACATTAGATGTAAATAACGCATTTTGAATAATCTCTGCAATCCACGTAGTTTCCATGTTTTTTGCCTAAACGATATTCATCCTCACTGTAAGTGACTCTCCTGTACAGTGATAATGGATAGCGTTTCTAACAAAATAGAAATGTAATAGCTGCCATTGCTGTCTTGATTTTAAAGTTCCAGGACTGTCAATTAGCGGTCGTACGACCAAATGACCCAAATCGTATGTTGGCTCATGTATCTCGCGTACTGACATGCAATAAACGATCGTATGACCGAGCCGAACGTGCTATAAATATATAAAGAAAAAGTTCAGGTGCATGTAAGCTGCCGTTCCTGACTTCTGAGCATGCGTGTTTTGCACAGTATAATTTGTTGGACCAACTTCTCTGTACACACGATACAACGGTCGTACAACCGCTTGTTGGTACAACCAAAGTTTTCTAGTTTGCTCATCCAACTTGTTGTACGACCGTCGTACGTCGGCTGTTCTAATTGCGTGTACTAACGGTTGGATGATCGTACAAAGAGCGGTCGTACGACCATTTTCATACGAGCATCGCACCATGTGTACGAGGCTTTAGTAGGGGTGAGGGTGCATGTTTAAAGCCGGCTTTAAAGTCGAAAACCAAATGTTCTGTCGATCGAAAAACGTTTGTTTCGTTTTTCTAAAAAAAAAAAAAATCCAGCCTGTTAGGTCAGGCACTTTTGATTTCGGCACGAAAATCCAGTGTCGCAGCTGGCACACTGATGCAAAAAGCAAACGCTTCGATGAGTGATAATAATTTTTTTGCATGGAATTCTACTTTAACCACTTCAGCCCCGGAAGGATTTCCCACTGTAGGACCAGAGCACTTTTTGCGATTCGGCGCTGCGTCGCCTTAACTGACAATTGTGCAGTCGTGCGACGTTGTACCCAAACAAAATTTGCATCCTTTTTTCCCACAAATAGAGCTTTCTTTTGGTGGTATTTGATCACCTCTGGGTCATTTCTGATCGCCGCTATAAACAAAAGAAGAGCGACAATTTTGCAAAAAAACCAAAAATTTCTTACTTTTGCTAAAATACAAATCCAAAAAAAAAATATAAAAAAAACACTTTTTTTCCATCGGTTTTGGCCGATTTATATTCTTCCTCATATTTTTCGTAAAAAAAAATCGCATTCGGTGGTTATTGATTGGTTTGCGCAAAAGTTGCCACGTTTACGGAGGATGAGAATTAATTTCTGGGGTTTCTATTTATTTATTTTTTTTACTAGTAATGGCGGCGATCTGTGATTTTTAGCGGTACTGCGATATTGCAGCGGACATGTTGGACCATTTTGACACTTTTTGGGACCATTGGCAATTATACAGCGATCAGTGCTATAAAAATGCATTGATTATTGTGTAAATGCCATTGGGAGTGAAGGGGTTAACCTGCAGGGGACGCTCTAAGGGTTAACTGTGTTCCCTGGGCATCTTCTAACTGTGGGGGGACTGCCCTGGCTGAGGAAAGGGGATGATCACGGCTTCCATATACAGGAAGCCTGTGATCTCAGCCCTTCCCCCTCTAACAGAACGGAGATCCGTGTATACTAACATGGACCTCCGTTCTCTCACTGCGGGGGGGCCATCGCGGGTTGCTGGCGGCGATTGAGTCTGCCGCACCCGCTCCCTGGCCCCCCCGGACACAGTGAGCACGTGAGCGCGCCCACTGCACTAGTTATGACGGCGGTTTGCGATAATGAGCCACTCTGTCGCCGTCAGACTGCGGTCAGCAAGTGGTTAAAGTACAAGTTCACTTTTTAAAAAATAATAAATGCACAATTTTTTGTCAGCTAAAAACATGCGCATTTATTGATTTATTTTTTTTGGAGCCTGTAAAGCATTGCTCTCTGCTGATCGCTGCTGCCATGTAGGTCTCCTGCAGACCTGCACACCAACAGGAAGAATCAGTGAACCACCACGGCGCTCATGTCAAGTCATGAAATGTGTGGACCTTATTATTTAAAACGGAACTCCACCCAAAAAGGGAAGTTCTGCTTGTTTGCCTCTTCCCACCCTCCTTTAACACTTGTCACTTTTTTTATAGGTGGGGGAGCAGGTACCTGGTTTTGATACATACCCGCGCCTATTTCAGCCCGGATCGCTGGGGTGATCTAAGCAAAAGTTCAACCCCTATTGCCCGCATCCTTCAGGGCCGCATCACAGTTCCCAGAAGACTGCAGGGACATTCACAAAGCACAGCGTGTCTCACACAAGTTTTACTTCAGTTGAGATGCTGGAGCCTGGACCAGGGCCATCTTAATGAATGGGTACCCCTGTCACTCTTTTTACCAAGCTGTCCAAAGAAGGCTGTGTCTAGGACAGCATCCTGGAACCTATACTGTGCCCTCCTAAACCCAGTTTTGCGCTCTCCTGACCCCCCCCCCCATACTGTGTCCTTTTGCTCCCCCTCCCCCTCAGTATTGTGCCCTTGTTGTGATATTAGTCTTTGCTTTATGGCATGTTCTCTTATTGTTTAAAATCTATTTTATTGAAAGTACTAATAAATATATGTTTATTCGTATTAACTATTCATACTTTAATTCTTGAGAGTAGGTGCATAAATTGGGACAGGCTGGTAAGGGCCCCAGAGTATTACTTTTCCCAGGGGCCCATGATGCTATTAAGACAGCCCTAAGACGGCCCTGGCCTGTATCCAAAGCCCATTGAAGAATCGGCTCGGTTGAGGACAGCTCTGGATCCCTGGGCAGGTAAGTGTCCTTATATTAAAAGCATAGGCGTGCGCAGGGGGTATGCCAGCTGTATGGTGTAGATTCCCCCTGCTGACCGGGCTCGTGTCATTTACTGACTGCTTTTCTGAATGTTTGGTACATATCACTCACTGTGTTCATTCATAACTGAAGCCTAGTAAACTGTGTTTACTAGGCTTCAGTTTGTGAATGAACAGGAAGCCGCTCAGTACAGAGCATTTCCCTTTCTTTCACTGTCCAGTGCAGCTGAGGCTGCAGAAAAGGGGCTGGGAAATCTCTGTCGTCGGCCCTTTCTCTCTCACAAAAGTGAGACCTCAGGGGTCTGTTTAGTCCCCTGATACTTTACCAAAGCCCCCAGTGGGGGCTCCTAAAAGAATAATCAATAAAAAATATTGTAAAAAAATAATAAAAATAAAAAACTACTGACACTGCCCAGTTGACATCAATCTATGCCCTACTGACACCATTAACTGCCCTACTGGCACCATCCACGTCTTATTGCTTTTTAAAATGTTTGTTCACATTTAAAAGTATATATATATACACACACACACACCTTTGGGGTGCACACCCTAATGTAATAGTTTGCGCACATCACTGATTAAAAGACAGCAGCTATAGTATTTGTAGCTGCTGCCTTTAAATTTTAATGGGGGAGACTGGAGCTCCTCTTTAACCCCTTCAGATCCGCACTATAGACGAAAGACGGCTACAGCGTGGATCTCAATTGCCGGGTGGACGTCCATGGACCCTTGTGCTCACTCCCGGCGCGCACTCAGAGGTGGCGCGCATGGCCGCTGCACGCTGCGCAGGGACCGCTCGAGACCCGTGATCACCTGTCAGCTGCAGAACGGGGAACCGCCGATGTAAACACGGTGGTTCTCTGTTCTGTGAAGGGGACATGACAGATTTACTGATCCCTGTCACTGGGATCAGTTAAATCTGTTATATCCCTGCCAGCCCCGCCCCCACACAGTTAGAACACACCCAGGGAACACAGTTAACCCCTTCACTGCCCCCTGCAGGTTAACCCCTTCCCTGCCAGTGACACTTATACAGTAATCAGTGGATATTTAAATTTCTGATCGCTGTATAAATGTCATTGGTACCAAAAAAGTGTCAAAAACGTCCGACATGTCCGCCCCAATTTCGCAGTCCCGATAAAAAACGCAGATCGCCGCCATTACTACAAAAAAAAAAATACTAAAAACGCCATAAATCAATTCCCATAGTTTGTAAACGCAGTAACTTTTGCGCAAATCAATCAATAAACGCCAATTGTGATTTTTTTTTTACCAAAAATATGTAGAAGAATATAAATCGGCCAAACCCAATGAATTTTTTTTTTTGGATATTTATTATAGCAAAAAGTAAAAAATATTGTTCTTTTTTCAAAATCGTCGCTCTTTGTTTGTTTATAGCGCAAAAAATAAAAACCGTAGAGGTGATCAAATACCACCAAAAGAAAGCTCTATTTGTGGGAAATAAATTATAAAAATTTTGTTTGGGTACTGCATTGCACGACCGCGCAATTGTCATTCAAAAGGAGGGGGGTTTAAGTGCCCAGTATTGAAGTGGTTAAGGTTTGCTTACTGTGCTGAAATCACAACACCTTTGTGTGCCTTACTCAAAAAGAATGCAGAATGCCAGTGGGCACAAGCCTGTTTTGCGGCCTTGAAACACCAAATAGCTTCTGTACCAACACTTGGCCATTTTTCACCAAATGCACTGTTTATCTTTGGTGATGCTTCCAATGTTGCATTAGGTGCCTTTTTATCACAAATTCACCAGGGAGAGGAACATCTTATCACATTTGCTTCACTAGGCTTATTCCCCGGCTGACCAAAAACTTTCTTCAGTAGCGGCATTGGCATGGGAATGTGATGGACTGTAAATTATACTGTTAAAATTATTAGGAAAATAGACCCCATACAACTTTTTTTTATTATTTAGAGTTTCTGTAAAAGATGTTCTGGAAGCAACCTGTAGGTGGCGCATGACACTTTAATGAGTGGGAAGGGGCGTTCTGGCCAACAGTGGAAAGAAAGTAGAGAAAGATTCACAGCATGGCAGAATAAAACTGCTCTCATTTTCTCATTATTCTACAGGCATGCAGAACTGTTTTAATGACAAAAATGTATATGTAAAAGTCTCATAATGGCTCCTCAATGATGGATGTCATGTTAAACTAAGGTGACCAGATTTTTAAAATGAAATCCGGGGACATATTTTATCTTTACTAGTAATGGCGGCAATCAGTGACTTTTAGCGGGACTGCAATATTGCGGCGGACAAATCAGACACTAAGTGACACTTTGTGGGAACCAGTGACACTAAGAAAGTGATCAGTGCTAAAAATATACACTGTCACTGTACTAATGGCACTGGCTGGGAAGGGGTTAACATCTAGGGCAATCAAATGGTTAAATGTGTGCCTTACAAGTGCCTTACAAGTGTTTTCTCACTATGGGGGAGGTTGCTTTTACTAAGGGAAGGCACAGATCCCTGTCCCAGCAGCCATGTTATGTGACACACTGTGGCAGTGCAATGCCAGCAAGAGCCCCCAAGCTAGAAGGAGCAGCAGAGTGGGGGGTGTAATCCAGAATTTTTTTTTAATTCTGCACTGACTGTCTTTGAAATGGCTTGGGCCCCTGTTCAAATCCAATCAGGGGACAAAACCGGGGACAGATTTGGTTCGGGGACAGTATCCTCAATCCGGGAACTGTCCCCTGAAACCGGGGATGTCTGGTTACCCTATGTTAAACACCAGTACAGGCAGCCCCCGGGGTTACAAACAAGATAGGGACTGTAGGTTTGTTCATAAGTTGAATTTGTTTGTAGGTTGGAAAAGGTACATTTTTTTAAGTGTAGCTTCAGCCAAGAAAACGATTTTTAAGCTTTTTGGATAGCATAGGGAACGGGTAACACCCCTGTAATGTTTGTTTTGCTGTCCATGTTTCTGTTCAGAAGATTTCACCTCACTTCCTGTCCCAATGATAATTGGATTTTTAAAATTTTGAGTTGTTGTGGAAAGAAACCTTGGTGATAAAGCCTCAGTGGAGACCCCTTTTTCTCATAATAACTCTTACAGGAGTGAATTTCCCTTCCTAGGGGAAGATTTCCTCTCACTTCCTGTTGTCTCCCTTCGTTTGTAAATAGGAGTCGTTTGTAAGTCAGATGTTTGTAACTAGGGGACCGCCATGTATTGAGTATTATGAGTTTATGAGCAATAGATTAGTTTTAAGATGTAAGAGTACTTAATTTTAAAATTAGTCAAAAGTGTTTTTATAATTGCTATTATAGGCCTAAAATAATATATGCACAACTGTATATACAATATCTCACAAAAGTGAGTACATCCCTCACATTTTTGTAAATATCTTATTATATCGTTTTATGTGAAATAACTCAACACACTGCCATTCATTTCTAAATCGCTGGCAACAAAAGTGAGTACACCCCTAAGTGAAAATGTCCAAATTGGGCCCAATTAGCCATTTTTCCTCCCCGGTGTCATGTGACCCGTTACTATTACAATGTCTGGGGTGTGAATAGGGAGCAGGTGTGTTAAATTTGGTGTTATCACTCTCACTCTCTCATACTGGTCAACATGGCACTTCATGGCAAAGAACTTTCTGAGGATCTGTAAAAAATAATTGCTGCTCTACATAAAGATGGCCTAGGCTATAAGAAGATCGCCAAGACCCTGAAACTGAGCTGCAGCATGGTGGCCAAGACCATACAGCGGTTTAACAGGACAGGTTCCACTCAGAACAGGCCTCGCCATGGTTGATCAAAGAAGTTGAGTGCACATGCTCAGCGTCATATCCAGAGGTTGTCTTTGGGAAATAGACGTATGAGTGCTCCCAGCATTGCTGCAGAGGTTGAAGGGGTGGGGGGGTCAGCCTGTCAGTGCTCAGACCATACACCACACACTGCATCAAATTTGTCTGCATGGCTGTCGTCCCAGAAGGAAGCCTCTTCTAAAGATGATGCACAAGAAATCCTGCAACCAGTCTGCTGAAGACAAGCAGACTAAGGACATGGATTACTGGAACCATGTCCTGTGGTCTGATGAGACCAAGATAAAGGTATTTGATTCAGATGGTCTCAAACGTGTGTGTTGGCAACCAGATGAGGAGTACAAACAAAGTGTGTCTTGCCTACAGTCAAGCATGGTGGGGGGAGTGTCATGGTCTGAGGCTCCATGAGTGCTGCCAGCACTGGGGAGCTACAGTTCAACCATGAATGCCAACATGTATTGTGACATACTGAAGCAGAGCATGATCCCCTCTTTTCGGAGACTGGGCCGCAGGGCAGTATTCCAAAATGATAACGACCCCAAACACACCTCCAAGATGACAACTGCCTTGTTAAGAAGCCGAGGGTAAAGGTGATGGACTGGCCAAGCATGTCTCCAGACCTAAACCCTATTGAGCATCTGTGGGGCATCCTCAAACGGAAGGTGGAGGAGCTCAAGGTCTCTAACATCCACCAGCTCCGTGATGTCGTCATAGAGGAGTGGAAGAGGACTCCAGTGCCAACCTGTGAAGCTCTGGTGAACTCTATGCCCAAGAGGGTAAAGGCAGTGCTGGAAAATAATGGTGGCCACACAAAATATTGACACTTTGGGCCCAATTTGGACATTTCACTTAGGGGTGTACTCACTTTTGTTGCCAGCGGTTTAGACATTAATGGCTGTGTGTTGAGTTATTTTGAGTGGACAGCAAATTTACACTGTTATACAAGCTGTACATTGTAGTAAAGTGACATTTCTTCAGTGTTGTCACATGAAAAGATATAATGAAATATGTACAAAAATGTGAGGGGTGTACTTACTTTTGTGAGATACTATATATATATATCATGTGTATCTGATGGATTCAGAGGTTCGGCCTTAGTTTGTGTTATACTGTTTGGTGTATTTGGCACAAGAAAGAGGAAATATTTCACATTTAAAAGTTATGCAAACCGCAATTGTTTTAAATCGGTGTTATTTCCGAGTGTGTATATCATTGTGTAAATGAAACACAAGACACATGCTCATAGGTACAGTATTGTACATATTGTTAATGTTATAAAGGTTATTGAAGTGTGTGACATTATGCGAGGGGAGGTGATCGATGGACGCTATGTGACGCCTCGCATGCATTCATTTGGAGTGGACTAATGTGGAATCCGGTCCGGGTTTTACCAGCCACCTTGGCAGGGTTGGTCTTGGATCAGATTTTGTGGTCCACTGGAGTCCACCATCAGGTGGTTTAAATAACCAGGAAGAGAGCAGAGTTTTGCTCTGGCCTGGGACTCGAGAGAGCTGACATATGGAAGTTTGCTTATTGACTGAGACAAAAAGGTTTGCACTGTCTTGTGGGTGTCTGGGAGAAGCCTTTCACCGCTCAGTTAGGGAAACTGAAATGTTTTGTTAGTGCCTGGATGGCGAGGATTTATTTTCTGTTTTGTTTATTTGATTTCTACATACAACCTTTTATATAAACCTGGCTACAATGCAGATTTTAAGGAAACCTGCCGTTTGGACAGCCTTTTTCCCAGGGAAGGTGATCCCCATTGAGCTAACCCCCTACAAGTGTCATATTCACATGTAACAGTGGAAAGAAAGTAGAGAAAGGTCCACAGCATGGCAGAATAAAACTGCTCTAATTTTCTCATTATTCTACAGTTATTGTTTCTCATTCATTCACATTTGAGACCGGTACCATTTGCGGCCAGTAGTGGGCCCCATAAGAGGCTCTTATCGTATTCCGTATTCTTCTCACCTGCCTTACCACCACTACTGGCCCAGACTTGCTCCCGCTGTCTCCACCTGCGAGCATTAAATCTCACATCACACTGGATTGACAGTCATGTGACTGGTGGTGGGTCGGACTCTTCGGATGGTACACATGGACGGGACACGCGAGGAGAAGGTTGTTGGACTCGCATGATAGGTGGCTGTCTGAGGGGCACAGGAAGATGGCGGCCTGTGGGAGAGACGTGCTGTTGTTGCTGTTGCTTTGGGGAGAGGGAAAGCCGCACCCCGGAGGAGCTGGTGAGTGTCACCCAACCCCCATCACACACTCTGTACAACAGCCTGCATCTGTCACCACCCATCACATGCATGTATTGTGTACAGTCACACCTAATACCCTGCAGTACACTCCACTATATCCCACCATATGCTGTGTATTCTCATCCTACCCTGCACACACCCATTACACCTGATACCCCACAGACCAATGCACAGCCTTCCACTCCCTGCAGAGACATGACACCAACCAACACTCCCCATTACCCCCCATTATACCCTGCATACAACCATCACACTCAAACCCAGTGGCGGCTGGTGACATTTTTGGATGGGGGGGCGCCAGGCCCCGCCCTTCCTTTTGACCCCTTCTACTTCTAATAAGCCCCACCCCTTATAGAATCCACCCACTCTGTCCCCTGTTTTCCACATATTGTGTCAGGAGTGTACAGCTCAGCATCACAGGACACAGTATACAGCTCAGCATCACAGGGCACAGTATACAGCTCAGCATCACAGGACACAGTATGCAGCTCAGCATCACAGGACACAGTATACTGACACGGGACACTACGACTCGACATATGACACAGGACACTA
>BLSH010551091.1:20567-55619 GCA_018402905.1 Glandirana rugosa | reverse complement strand
CTAATTTCTGCTATCTGTCCTCAGAGCAACAGCACAGACAGCAGTAGTAAAGTAATCTATCTCAGGATGCAGGATCAGGTCTTAAAATGGCTCAAATCTGTCCCTCACGCCGTCAGCTACCTTTCCCTACACTAACCCAAGGAGCATGTGACTGCAGCACTGTGACTCCAGCTTATAAAGAGGCTGGGTCACATGATGCACTGGCCAATCACAGCCATGGCATTAGTAGGCATGGCTGTGATGGCTTCTAAGGGCAAACCAGTGAAACGCTTGTTGATTGGCTGCCCTGCAGCTTCTCAACACGTGGAGTAAAATAGCAGAACCCCGGACCGAACCCGAACGATTTTTGAAATGTCCGGGTCCGGGTCCGTGCCACGGACACCCGAAAGTTCGGTACGGACCCGAACGTTACAGTCCGGGTTCGCTCAACACTAATCATGAGAATTCATTTCTGCCATTTTTACATTTTTTTTTATTTTTTACTAGTAATGGTGGTGATCTGCGATTTTTATCAGGACGGCGATATTGGGACGGACATGTCGGACATTTTTGACACTTTTGGGACCAATGACATTTATACAGCGATCAGAAATTTAAATCTCCATTGATTACTGTATAAATGTCATTGGCAGTGAAGGGGTTAACCTGCAGGGGAAGATCTAGGAGTTAACTGTGTTCCCTCGGCGTGTTCTAACTGTGAGGGGGCTGGGCTACCAGGGGCATAAGAGATCTAACTGATCCCAGTGACAAAGATCAGTAGATCTCTTACATGCCGCCTGACAGAGCGGGGAACCGCTGTGTTTACATCGGAGGTTCCCCGTTCTTCCTCTCTGCCAGGCAATCGCGGCTAGCCGGCGGAGATCGTGTCCGCCCGAGCTGCGGCCACACTCCTGCAGAGTGCGGCGGGCATGAGAGTGCGCCGCCGGCAGAACTCCCGCCCGCTACACCGCACGCGCGAGCCGCCGTTTATAGACAGCGATTCGCGGGACGCTGCCACTCTGCAGCAGTAAAAGTATGCAAGCTGGTCAGGAACCGGTTAAAGCAGAACTATAGGCAAATCTTTTCTTTTTTTTTTTTTATTTTGAGCAAGGGAGGGTTATAACCCCCGTCAGATTTTTTTTTTTTACCATCTGTGTCCCACTTCGGATATTTCCCTTCACTTCCTGTCTCATAACCAAACAGGAATTGAGAGGAAATCTCTCAAATTAAGGGAATTTCTTGGGGACTCCCCAGGTCACCAGAACTAGTGTCCCCGTTGGAAGATTTCCTCTCTGTCACTTTTCTGGGGACAACACAAAATTTGGAATTTTCTTTTACTTTCACCTTCAATGATAACGGTAAACGGGACAAATCGTGAGAGTGAATCTCCTTAATGGGGGCACAGACAGCAATAAAAACTGGCAGGGGTTCTAATCCCACTCCACTCTATCCAAAACTAAAAAAAAAAAAGTTTTGCCTTTGATTATACCTTATCGGTATTATAATTTTGTATTATTTTACATGTTAAAAAAACTTTCAAAAATCATTCTCAATATTTTTAAATCTGCAACTTTGATGAAACTATTCTCTGGTGTTCCTGCCATGACGGTCCTTCTTTAGACACTTTCTGTTATAGAGTGACAACCCTTATTCTCTGTCTCCCAATTGTGTTTTTGCATTGTCATCGTGTCATGCATTCTCCCAATGGAAACTGCAAGTGGCTATTTTAATGCACATTGAACCAGCACATTCTACTGTCACCATCAAAATACCCATCCTGGGAAATGCCAATGCCATGCAGCCAATGCTGGAGTGCATGTAGACAGAAAGTGGCTGGAAAGAAGCTGCAGAAAATCAGTAAGGCTAATATGCAACAAAGGAAGAAAAAAAAATGGGGAGGTGACGGAACGCCTTGTCATCCCGCTTGGGTGCTTCCGCCAAACAGTGCCTCCTGCCCTCCAAACCGTTCCAGCAGACAGAGAGCTAATACCAGTCCCTTTACCCCAAGCATCGTACACAGACAAGATGTTGAGGTAGAACCAAAGGTATGACTGTTTATTGAACAGAAATTCAAGTTTTATACACTTCAAAAGTAGTTCAGTCACCATATGAACAATAAAACCAAATATTTACTAGGAGGGCAGCGAATGGAAATGTAGGTGCTGAAATCAAAAATGCAGGATGCACTTCGCCAAAAGCTAAAACCGAAAATGACAGTTTTTAAAAAATATTTATATTTTGATATATAATTGTATTATATTCGGCTTTTTAATTAATATCATCAATTTAAATTAATATGAATTTATTGTTGGCCATTATTGCCACCTTTAGTGCAAGAAAAGCTCAAGAAAAATGCAGTCTGCAGTCTTTGACCATCTCTTGTATCATGTCTGCAGTCACTGACTGTCTCTTGTATCATGTCTGCAGTCTCTCACCATCTCTTGTATCATGTCTGCAGTCTCTCACCATCTCTTGTATCATGTCTGCAGTCTCTCACCATCTCTTGTATCATGTCTGCAGTCACTCACCATCTCTTGTATCACGTCTGCAGTCTCTCACCATCTCTTGTATCATGTCTGCAGTCTCTCACCATCTCTTGTATCATGTCTGCAGTCTCTCACCATCTCTTGTATCATGTCTGCAGTCTCTGACCATCTCTTGTATCATGTCTGCAGTCTCTGACCATCTCTTGTATCATGTCCTCCATCTCTAACCATCTCTCCATCAATAGTATTAGCAACATTTCCATTCGGTGCACCTCTAGCAGACATGATACAGGAGATGGTCAGAGACTGCAGACATGATACAAGAGATCAATGCAGCCTCACCAGTGTCCATCAAATGCAGTCTCACCAGTGCCTGTCAGATGCAGCCTCACCAGTGCCTGTCAGATGCAGCCTCACCAGTGCCTGTCAGATGCAACCTCACAGTGCCTGTCAGGTGCAGCCTCACCAGTGCTTGTCAGATGCAACCTCATAGTGCCTGTCTGGTGCAGCCTCAGCAGTGCCTGTCAGATGCAGCCTCACCAGTGCCTGTCAGATACAGCCTCACCAATGTATGTCAGATGCAGCCTCATCAGTGTATGTCAGATACAGCCTTACCAGTGCCTGTCAAATGCAACCTCACCAGTGTATGTCAGATGCAACCTCACAGTGCCTGTCAGATGCAGCCTCACCAATGTCTGTCAGATGCAGACTCACCAGTGCCTGTCAGATACAGCCTCACCAGTGCCTGTCAGATGCAGCCTCACCAGTGCCTGTCAGATGCAGCCTCACCAGTGCCTGTCAGATGCAGCCTCACCAGTGTATGTCAGATGCAACCTCACCGGTGCCTGTCAGATGCAACCTCACCAGTGCCTGTCAGATGCAGACTCACCAGTGCCTGTCAGATGCAGCCTCACCAGTGCTTGTCAGATGCAGCCTCACCAGTGCCTGTCAGATGCAGCCTCACCAGTGCCTGTCAGATGCAGCCTCACCAGTGCCTGTCAGATGCAACCTCACCGGTGCCTGTCAGATGCACCCTCACTAGTGCCTGTCAGATGCAGCCTCACCAGTGCCTGTCAGATGCAGCCTCACCAGTGCCTGTCAGATGCAGCCTCACCAGTGCCTGTCAGATGCAGCCTCACCAGTGCCTGTCATTTACAGCCTCACCAATGTATGTCAGATGCAGCCTCACCAATGCCTTTCAGATGCAACCTCACAGTGCCTGTCAGATACAGCCTCACCAATGTATGTCAGATGCAGCCTCATCAGTGTATGTCAGATGCAGCCTCACAAGTGCCTGTCAGATGCAACCTCACCAGTGCCTGTCAGATGCAGCCTCACCAGTGCCTGTCAGATGCAACCTCACCAGTGCCTGTCAGTTGCAGCCTAACCAGTGCCTGTCAGATGCAGCCTCACCAGTGCTTGTCAGATGCAGCCTCACCACTGTCTGTCAGATGCAGCCTCAACAGTGCCTGTCAGTTGCAGCCTCACCACTGTCTGTCAGATGCAGACTCACCAGTGCCTGTCAGATGCAACCTCACCAGTGTATGTCAGATGCAGCCTCACCAGTGCCTGTCAGACGCAGCCTCACCAGTGCCTGTCAGATGCAGCCTCACCACTGTCTGTCAGATGCAGCCTCACCAGTGCCTGTCAGATGCAGCCTCACCACTGTCTGTCAGATGCAGCCTCAACAGTGCCTGTCAGATGCAGCCTCACCACTGTCTGTCAGATGCAGCCTCATCACTGTCTGTCAGATGCAGCCTCACCACTGTCTGTCAGATGCAGCCTCACCAGTGCCTGTCAGATGCAGCCTCACCAGTGCCTGTCAGATGCAGTCTCACCAGTGCCTGTCATATGCAGCCTCACCACTGTCTGTCAGATGCAGCCTCACCAGTGCCTGTCAGATGCAGCCTCACCACTGTCTGTCAGATGCAGCCTCAACAGTGCCTGTCAGATGCAGCCTCACCACTGTCTGTCAGATGCAGCCTCATCACTGTCTGTCAGATGCAGCCTCACCACTGTCTGTCAGATGCAGCCTCACCAGTGCCTGTCAGATGCAGCCTCACCAGTGCCTGTCAGATGCAGTCTCACCAGTGCCTGTCAGTTGCAGCCTCACCACTGTCTGTCAGATGCAGACTCACCAGTGCCTGTCAGATGCAACCTCACCAGTGTATGTCAGATACAGCCTCACCAGTGCCTGTCAGATGCAGCCTCACCAGTGCCTGTCAGATGCAGCCTCACCACTGCCTGTCAGATGCAGACTCACCAGTGCCTGTCAGATGCAGCCTCACCACTGTCTGTCAGATGCAGCCTCACCAGTGCCTGTCAGATGCAGCCTCACCACTGTCTGTCAGATGCAGCCTCACCACTGTCTGTCAGATGCAGCCTCGCCACTGTCTGTCAGATGCAGCCTCACCACTGTCTGTCAGATGCAGCCTCACCACTGTCTGTCAGATGCAGCCTCACCACTGTCTGTCAGATGCAGCTTCGCCACTGTCTGTCAGATGCAGCCTCACCAGTGCCTGTCAGATGCAGCCTCGCCAGTGTCTGTCAGATGCAGCCTCACCAATGACCCTATCAGAGTGGCGATCTCCCACTGTGTCACGTAACTGGATTTTATTTTTCTGGGTTGGGCAGCCGTAGTAACATTGTCCTGCCTCCTGTGATACACGTCACACTGATTCAATGTCCTATCACAGGAGGAGGGACATTGTTACGGTGGCCACCCAGACAATTCAGCTCCGTGACACACAGGGAGATCGCCACTCTGTGTGAGGAGGAGGAAGTAGAGGAGGGGGGAGGACTGACCGAGCCACCAGAATGACACCCCCGCAATGTGTGGCACCCGGGGCGGACCCCACCACCTTTTCGGTGCCATTATCGGCACCTTTTCTTCTTTTGGTTGAATGCTGAAAACACAGCTTTCGGCCGATATGTTTCGGCGGCCGAGATTTCGGTGCACCTCTAATATTTACCCAAAACATCACACAATGGTTTAGATAATGAGGTAGAGTTGACACAATGCTAATCCCATCAGAGAAACCTCAAAGTGTTAGCCAAATTTGCCTACAGACAGAAACAATAGGTGACTCCAGGGGCATTGTCAGGGTGTGGCTATCGAGGCTACAGCCCCGGATCTAATGTCCATAGCCCCGAGTGTCCGCCAGGGTCCCTAACAGCGGTGGGCTGCATGAGAGCCTCGAGCGGGCGGCTTGACAGAGCCGTGGGCGGCCTGTGGATGAGAAGCGAGCGAGCGGGGCGGGCGAGCAGAGGTGAGATCATCTCTCTCTGGCCGCCCCATATCACTGCTCTTCCACCCTCACAGTCTGGCCTCTGCAATGTCAGAGGTGTGGTGGGGAGCAGAGAGATGACATCATCTCTCACTGCCCCCCACATCACCACTCTCCTGTGATGTAAGGAGGGACACTCCACTGGGGGCACCTGTGATGTAAGGAGGGACACTCCGCTGGAGGCACCTGTGATGTAAGGAGGGACACTCCACTGAGGGCACCTGTGATGTAAGGAGGGACACTCCGCTGGGGGGCACCTGTGATGTAAGGAGGAACTCCGCTGTGGCACCTGTCATGTAAGGAGGAACTTCCCTGGGGGCACCTGTGTTTTAAGGAGGCACTCCGCTGGGGGCATCTGTGATGTAAGGAGGCACTCCACTGGGGGCACCTGTGACGTAAGGAGCACTCCGCTGGGGGCACCTGATGGAAGGAGGGACTCCGCTGGGGGCATCTGATGGAAGGAGGGACTCCACTGGGGGCACCTGATGGAAGGAGGAACTCCGCTGGGGGCACCTGATGGAGGGAGGAACTCCGCTGGGGGGCACCTGATGGAAGGAAGGACTACGCTGGGGGCACCTGATGGAGGGAGGGACTCCGCTGGGGACACCTATTGGCATCTGGTGGCAGGCGACAGTGACAAGTGACACGCTCAAGGCTCCCACTGATTCTGCATTATGGTGAGTTGAACTATTTAATTTCATATTACAATGTAATAATAGAAATAATGCACTTCTATCATCCTGATCATACCAACCATGGTGACGGGATGATTGAAGCTCCAACACCAGGTGTTTGGAGTATCGTTATCTGCTGATTGTTGAACTTTCTGGAATACACATATTGCTATTGTGGTGTAGGATCTGGGCCTGCTGGCCCTCCATCTTTCTTTCCTTCCTTCTCTTCTCTCTCCTTCCCTCCCTATCTCTTTCTTTCTTCCTTCCACCATCCCTCGTTCATCTCAGACTCGAGCCACACACCCTTAAGCCACTGCCCATTTAAGCCACACCCACTATTTAGTTTAGACCGCACCCATTCTTGTAAACTAACAATGGGAATTAACAACTAGGAGGCACTCAATGGGAGAGACCTATTTAACAATAAACACATAACAAACTGTGATCCCACCCCACCTCAGACTCTACAGCAGTCTAGGAGACAAACTCATACAATGTTCCAGCAGTCTGAAAAGGTGGAATTAATTTATCTTCATAGATTTCTTGAGGGATATTGTTGAGAAATATTTCTGTCTCAAGTGAAGGAGCCTCTCCAAGTCAGTCTGCAGGAGGGCCCCCATATGTCCTCTGACTATTACCCTGTACAAGATTGATATCACACCTTTCCATCCACTTCAGAAGGGAAGCCTTATTGTCCTTATTCAGAGAATTAAACCAAGCCTCGCTCTCAGCATTCATCTCATTGATGTCCATCATTGGACAATGATCTGCTCTCTCCATGGGCCATAATCAGTGGATAGGAGACTTGCCTCTCCTGTCCAAAAGCCTCTGTCCTGGTTGGGTCTGTCACAGGGGGAAACAAGTATTTTTCAAAAACACAATTTGCATTGGCAAACTAAATAACATTTCATTATAGTGTACATCTACTTTAGGGTTAACTCGGCAATCATAAATCAGAACTAGCAGTTATGCTACTTTCCCTTTAAGAAACAGACTTCCGCATGGTTATCTTTAGACTTCACATTACAGTCTCTCTAAACTTTTTACAGTTTCATTATCTCCCAAGTCCAATGCCACAAAAGAACCATAGATCACGTCAGTAATACTTTGGCATTCATTAGCTGCTAATGCTGTCCTCTTTCACCGTCATTAGAAAAATATTGTGACCTGACCTGTGAACTGTGAAATTGATTGTTGCCTGTAATGGTCACCAACCCATTTTCTAATCAATATGAGGAACATCTTTTCCTTTTTTTTCTTTTAATATATTTAAATTATACATAGATATAATGCTTGTTAAATGTATCTACCACTTTCTCTCTGTAGTTATTTTACATCAGTCTAAAATATGGATGTGGCTTTCACCATCAGAGAGGGTAGATGGTTTCGAGACCAGGCAGGCTCATAAATTGTTCTGCTTTCAAGAGTTTAGGAAACACTCTGGAATACATTTAGCGGTTAAGGCGAAGGTTAGCTAAAACAGAGCGCTCAGAGTGCCGGAGCTCCCCAGGACCAAGCTGGACTTTCCTTCTGTCCATTAGTCAACTCAGAATGAATAGTCATACAAGTAAGTAAACAATGTAGATGTGATTCATGGGCCGGAATCTCAAAGCCACAAGAGTTGCAGTGGTCATTTTTTATCTCAAGTCAAGTTCAGTATTTAAAGGGGAAAGTATAGCGTATTCTCAGTGAGTTTAAATGTGGAGTTATCTCATAAAAGTTAGATTAAAGATGTTCTTTCATCAGATTCTTCCTCACACCCCCTACCTCCAACCTTCCTTTAACTAATCACTGGTTTGAAGAAATAAAAGCCACCTAAACCCATGCTCATATGGCACATGGATTCTGAATCTTTTCTTCCTACAGCAGTGTGGGAGGGCGCTACTTCAGGTACCTAGGTCACCACCTGGATGGCATTTGGCACTTCCTAATAGCTGTCCAGTGCTGGGTCATACACATTGAGGTGACATCTCTTCAAGGGGAACAGTCAGGGCGGGCACAGACTGCAACTCTTGATGACTGGTCTTCACTTCCGGAAGGGACATTGCTGAGAAACACGAATGGTAGAGTCAAATAGGATAAAAATGTTGTTAGAAGACTTTTTTGGGGAAGAATGAGTTAGAGGGGGTAGAGGGTATTGTATGTCCATAGATGGGCCTTAAAAATAACTTGTGGTAGGATTAATTTTGTTATTGTATTAAAAGAAATATTTTAATATACTCTTATACAAGTTCCTCTGTAGTCCATTATAGCCAGAATGCAGAGAGAATGACTTTCCTGCATCCAAAGTAAGGGTTCTTATAACACCAGATATCCAAAGGAACTGAGGTGTACCCGTGCCCCACAGCAGTGCCTGCATAAAAGAAGTACTGAACAGTTAGGCTATGTTCCCTTTACACATTTTGATGTGGAACTCTTTTCCAAAACTGGTGGTGGCAGTGGGGAGTATGAATATTTTTAAAAGACTCTTGGATGTGCATCTTAAAGAATACAACGTACAGCGATATGGGAAATAATTATAGACGCTGACTCACATACACCTACACAGGTTGAACTAGATGGACTGTTGTCTTTATTTAACCTTGCCTACTATGCAAATATGTAGCTATGTAACATCTCAAAGTTCAATTTTGAACTGAAATGTACAGTGATTTTTAGACCTCTCCACAGAAAAATGTTGTTCTTGAAGCAAAGAGTCTATTTGCTTCCAAGAGCCCAATGCTGTTAAGATATAAGCTCCTTTACAGGCTCAAAATCCTTGCACCGTTACTTACAAGTCACTGGGTAGGTCCCTGATCTAGAAGGCCTAGAATATGCACCCCTGTATTAATATGATTTAACCGGTTCCCCACCGCGCGCCGTCTTTTTTACGGCGGCAGTCGGGGAGCCCTGCGCGAATTGCCGTAAATAAGCGGCGATCTGCAATCAGCCGCTAGGGGGCGCGCCGCACTCCTGGGTAGTGTCCCCGCGGCTCGGGCGGACCCAATGTCCGCCGGCGAGCCGCGATGAGCGGCTACAGGGAAAGAACGGGGAACCGCCGATGTAAACACGGCGGTTCCCCGCTCTGTTAGTAGGGGCATGGGTGATCTACTGATCCCTGTCACTGGGATCAGTTAGATCTCTCATGCCCATGTTAGCCCAACCCCCCCACAGTAAGAACACACCCAGGGAACACAGTTAACCCCTAGCTCTCCCCCCCCAGGTTAACCCCTTCACTGCCAATGACATTTATACAGTAATCAGTGGACATTTCAATTTCTGATGGCTGAATAAATGTCATTGGTCCCAAAAAAGTGTCAAAAATGTCCGACATGTCCGCCCCAATATCGCATTACCGCTAAAAATCGCAGATGGCCGCCATTACTAGTAAAAAATAAAATAAAAACCCCAGAAATGAATTCTCACCATCCGTAAACGCGGCCACTTTTGCGCAAAGCAATCAATAAACGCCGATTGCGATTTTTTTTTTTATCGCAAATATGAGGAATTATATAAATCGTCCAAAAACGGTGAAAAAAATGTTTTTTTATATTTTTTTTTTTGGATTTGAATTTTAGCAAAAAGTAAGAAATTTGGGTTTTTTTGCAAAATGGTCGCTCTTCTTTTGTTTATAGCGGCGATCAGAAATGACGCAGAGGCGATCAAATACCACCAAAAGAAAGCTCTATTTGTGGGAAAAAAGGATGCAAATTTTGTTTGAGTGCAACGTTGCACGACCGCGCAATTGTCAGTTAAAGCGACGCAGCGCCGAATCGCAAAAAGTGCTCTGGTCCTAAAGCTGCAAAACCTTCCGGGTTGGTAAGTGGTTAAAAAAAAAAAAGGATTGAAAAAACAAGACCTGCAAAAGAAGAGGCTTTATACTTACCTATCCTTCTGCCCCTTCCTCCTGTCTTCACTATGTTCCAGAACAGTGTAAAAAATAAAAAAAATGAGCCGGCACACTGGAGTCAAGTCCAATCTTCTAGTTTATTGCTGCATGGTTAGGTTAAAGCAGTACAAGCTAACGCGTTTCGGCAACCAAAGTGCCTTGTTCCAGAACAGAGCCTGAAGATTCTTCACTTTCAACAGCCTGCTTTCCCTGCCATGCACAGTAGTTCCGGTCCTGAAGTGCTACCCGTTAACTTTTTTCTCTTTTTCTGTGAACTTTATTAAACTGTCACAAAGGGGTTTATTTACTAAAGCTGGAGAGTGCAAAATCAGTCACACTTCTGCAGTGAAACCAATCAGCTTCTAACCTCACTTCAGCTTGTTCAATAAAGCTTTGGCAAAAAAACCTGGAACCTGATTGGTTTCTATGCAGAAATGAGACTGATTTTGCACTAGCTTTAGTAAATCAACTCCAAAGTGTCATTTCATTAAGGTCTAATGGCCATGAAATGGATTGTATCACGCCTCGCCATGCTAAAAAAAAAGTACTGCCCGCCATACCTTTTTCAGCGCAACCACCACGGTGTGGTGGTTTAAGCTGGCAAGATATTGAACAAGGCTTTTTGCTTTGTCTTGTGTTGGTGCCTCCTTTCTCCTTTTGCATATCCTGATTTTTTTAACAAGGACGGAGTCACTTGCATGGTCTTGGTCATGCTCCTTATGTCCTATAGCCATGATTAACTTCAACTTGTCCACCAATACAATATGAATTGATGTGTCATTTCATTGTCTTGTGTGTGAGCCAGGTGCAGCGTTGTACGGAAGGTAGTGAACACACAGAGCCCAAGTTTGGCAATAGCCATATATTGTGAAAAATAAACAAAGGAACCGCGCTTTTATATCATAAATTACATACTATAAATCACCATAGTGAATAAACAAATACATGTTCATTTAAATTATAAAAATACATAAAAATTGTGAAGTCCATGTATAGATCCCACACATATATAGATGTCCTCAGTGAGTATAGGAAAGGTTCCTCTCCACCCGCATGCAGACATAATGCACTCACCAGACTTAATTGACCCCAATGCAAGGAGTCAAATTGCGCATATGGGAAAATCTAAGATGTCATACATGAGGTCACAGGAATGAATCCAAACCACTGCTGTCATCCATTCAGTATATACTGTATATACAGTGCCTTGAAAAAGTATTCATACCCCTTATAATTTTCCACATTTTGCCATGTTACAAGCAAAAATGTAAATGTATTTTATTGGGATTTTATGTAATAGACCAACACAAAGTGGCACATACAGTAATTGTGAAGTTGAAGGAAAATAATACAAGGTTTTCAATTTTTTTTACAAATAAATATCTGAAACGTGTGGCGTGCATTTGTATTCAGCCCCCCTGAGTCAGTACTTTGTAGAACCGCCTTTCTCTGCAATTACAGCTGCAGTCTTTTTGGGGAGGTCTCTACCAGCTTTGCACATCTAGAGAGGACATTTCTGCCCATTCTTTGCAAAGTACCCCAAGCTCTGTCAGATTGGATGGAGAGCGTCTGTGAACAGCAATTTTCAAGTCTTGCCACAGATTCCCAATTGGATTTAGGTCTGGACTGTGACTGGGCCATTCTAACACATGAATATGCTTTGATCTAAACCATTCCATTGTAGCTCTGGCTGTATGTTTAGGGTCCTTGTCCTGCTGGAATGGGAACCTCCGCCCCAGTCTTTTGCAGACTCTAACAGGTTTTCTTCTAAGATTGCCCTGTATTTGGCTCCATCCATCTTCCCATCAACTCTGACCAGCTTCCCTGTCCCTGCTGAAGAAAAGCATCCCCACAACATGATGCTGCCACCACCATGTTTCACGGTGGGGGTGGTGTGTTCAGGGTGATGTGCAGAGTTAGTTTTCCACCACACATAGCGTTTTGCTTTAAGGCCAAAATTCCAATTTTGGTCTCATCTGACCAGAGCACCTTCTTCCACATGTTTGCTGTGTCCCCCAAATGGCTTCTCACAAACTGCAAACAGAACTTCTTATTTCTTTCACCAATTGCTTTCTTCTTGCCACTCTTCCACAAAGGCCAGATTCTTGGAGTGCACGACTAATAGTTGTCCTGTGGACAGATTCTCCCACCTGAGCTGTGGATCTCTGCAGCTCCTCCAGAGTTACCATGGGCCTCTTAGCTGCTTCTCTGATTAATGCTCTCCTTGCCCAGCCTATCAGTTTAGGTGGACGGCCATGTCTTGGTACGTTTGCAGTTTAGCCACACTCTTTCCATTTTCAGATGATGGATTGAACAGTGCTCTGTGAGATGTTCAAAGCTTGGGATATTTTTTATAACCTAACCCTGCTTTAAAAAACTCTACAACTTTATCCCTGACCTGTCTGTTGTCTTCCTTGGCCTTCGTGATGCTGTTTGTTCACCATGGTTTTCTAACAAAACTCTGAGGGCTTCACAGAACATCTGTATTTATACTGTGATTAAATTACACACAGGTGGACTCCATTTACTAATTAGGTGACTTTTGAAAGCAATTGGTTCCACTAAATTTTAGTTAGGGGTATCAGAGTAAAGGGGGCTGAATACAAATGTATCCCACACTTTTCAGACATTTACTTGTAAAAAATTTTGAAAACCATTTATCATTTTCCTTCCACTTCACAACTATGTGCCACTTAGCAACACAAACAGGCCCAGTGGGGAAGCACACCTGACTTAAAACTGTGACAGCAATGGAACAGTGGTCTGAAGAATGGAGGATGCTGACAGCATCTGCCACAAGGAGCAGAATGCAGCCTGGCTGGTCAACACCCAGAAAGGAAGGTTTCCTAAGAAGAGGTAGACATAGTCCATGATCTGTCCATAATCCTCCGGAACCTTTCCCTGTCTGTAGCACTGTCTCTATCAGATGGGAAATCTGCCCCTATGCTAGCCACCCACATATAGCGTTCCAAACCTGGGAGCTGGAGTCTTAAATAGACTCTGTCTGACCCAAGATGGCCTCCAAAGTCACATGGGGCACTCTCATCCAATCAGATAGCAGTCCCCTTATGACAGAGGAAATCATAGAGGAGCCAAGTTCCTCTCAACCTTCCTCCACAAACTGCATTGCCACCTGCAGTGGAGAATACAGACTGCACCTGCTTACATGTCTAAGGCCCCATTCACTGCTCCGCATTGTGTTATAGTGCTTTTTTTCCTTCTTTTTTCATGCAACACGCATAGGGCAGCATATTTATTTGAATGGGCTGCCCAATCCATGTAAAGCACGCCACAGAAGCTCCTGCACCTTTTTTAGGACTAGTGCTTTGTGCGTCTTAGCGCATTTGGTGCCGTGCGGGAAAACGTGCATTTTCTGCCCATGTTTGGGATGCCTTTAACAATTAATGACACCACAAGGGGAATGTGCAGATGTGAATGCAGCCTAGCACCTGCAAAAAATAGGGAAAGAAAGAAACAATCTATTGAAGAAAAATACATTATACCCAGACCAAGAGTGGTAACCAGTTGGAGATAGGACAGAGGTAGCAGAGGCAGAAACCATTTCCATATCCGTAGCACTGGGACATCTCAGCCCAGTAATAGATATTTTTATCTCCATCACCATACCAATAGAAGTACCACCATAGTGTGTTTTTTAGCTAGAAGAGACTTTTGTTCTCATGTTTTTTATATTGTGTAGTTTTGGGTGGAGTGTGGATGGTTTAGAAACGTTGCCAGTTTTTTTATTGCTATTTGCTAACAATTCCTCAAACCATACTCATAGCAGTGGAGGACCCCCCTATCCATGCATCCAGCCTCCTAATCTACATGCAGTGCACCGGACGCATGGATTCCAATGAGAGGTTTTTTGGTTTTTATGAAGCACGTGATTAGAGCCAAAGGCCAGTGTCAGAGGCTCTAATAGGCTTAAAAAAAAGGGTGGGCTAGGGGCACAGAGCACTGCGCACTGAGCCCACCCAGTTGTGTGACAATACAAAATACAGTTGTGTGAGAATATTCGCATTTGTCACACTGATTCTCCTTCAATCAGTAAGCGACCCGTTTCCCGATTGGCTGAAAGTAGAAGCCATCCTATTGGCCTATGAGGAGAAAGGAGGAGATGTATGGCCGATGTGATTCCGAGGAGCCCCTTGAGAACCTGACCGACGGAGCCAGGACATGAAGGAGAATGAGGGGGGAAGTCTGGGGGCAGCACGGGGTGAGTGAACTGGCATCCGGGGGGTGTATGGTGCGCGGTGAGGGCTGGAGCTACGGGGGGAGTGGTCAGGTCCATCTGCCACCCCCCTTCCCCCGACCGATGGAGCACCAGCCACCACTGCTGCATAGACTTCTGAGAAACCCCTGTATGGGCGTGGGTGCATGGCTAAATGGAGGTACTGTGTAACCCCAACAAGAAGAAAGCCAACACACCAATTTATAGATGTAGCAGTCCCCCTGGCCTCCAGAGTCCTGATGGTGACCTCCAGAGTCAGGGAGAGCTGACATTCCTCCTCAGGGTGCAGGTTACTAGGCATGGTGGGTGTAGTGCCAAGATGGAATGATGGGCGCCAGTCACTTTTAAAAATGAACAAAGAGAGTTTTATTTCTCTTAACAGGAACAGGGGAGAGAGGGTTAGGGCACAGGACACCCTTAGGCAAATGCAATAGCAAATTGGCAGAATTTGCAGACAAAAATAGAACTAGGCAGACAGCAATACAGAAAAAGGGCCTTTAAGCCGAATGCAGCGATCTGTATTTTGTACCAGCTGCTGTCTCCTATAGCAACGCATCACTCACAATTTCCCACTGTAGATCTTCAGGCTTAGCTCACAGTCTCTCACTAGACTTCTTGGGCTGCCAGGTACCTGCTGAATCCCCCGAGCTCTTCTCACAGTTACCCGCTGTATTCTTCAAGCTGCACCCATGCTACTCGCTTCGGAAGCGCTGCCCATTCATTTCAATGGGCAGGGGCGGTGGAAGTGTGGTGTATACATGGCTCCCGCACCACCCTAAAGATGCTGCTTGCAGGACTTTTTTTCCAGTCATGTAACCGTACCATGTGAAGGCACTCAGGCTATTACACTGGGGAGGATTGAGAGGCATTTTTCAGGCGCTTTACAGGCGATATTTTTAGTGCTAAAGTGTCTGATATACACCCCAGTGTGAAAGGTGTCTAAGCTCCATTTCATGCTGAATAAACTAAATTATTAATGTATCTTAAATAGAAAACTATCTTTAGATAGATTTTTACTCCAAAAGCATTTTATTAAAATACATTTTGATAAAAATCAAAAAATTTAAATCAAATCAACAAAATCCGATTGAAATTCAAAAAAATCTGATTTTTTTTTATTTTGTCTAAAAAAAACATTGATTTTTATCCACCCTGGTCTTTACTGAAGCTTTCCCACTTACTTCACTGTCTGCTCTGTTACTCCTTCAGAACGTCATCCTTTCTGCACTTGCCTCTGGTAACAGGAGTTGTCATCCCTCTGGCAACTGCTTCTCCTTTACCTCCGGCAATAATCAGGCTCCCTTCAGGCTGAGCCTCTGTATACGGGGTTAGGCCTCAGGCTTCAGGCCTAACCCTGTGCTGTTGCTTGGACAACTGGAAAGGCTTCGAACAGACCTAGCAGCCAGGAACTCCTGTATAGGCCTCAGGCTGCAGGCCTAACAACCAGGAGCTGTTTGACACACATCCACCCAGGCAGCCGCCCAAATAGAAAGACCCCCAATCACCTGACCCCTTCCAAATAAATAGACTACCCCAGCATGCTCAGCGGCTTAAGAAAACACCTGCTGATTGGCTGAGACAACATATCCATATCTACTCATAACCTGAATCCACTGTAATCTATCATCCATGAGATAGACCACATATTAAACTCAGGTGTAGGACAGAAATCAGTGGACCAAAGACTACAAATTAGCCAGGCTAGTTACTACCTAGCACAACTAAATTTACTAGCAGCCCTGTTTAGGACAAGGTTGCTACATAGATGCAAGTGAAAATGTACTCAAGTCCTAGAACAGCAAGCAAAATAGCTTGTTTACATGGAACTTAAAGTGGAGGTTCCACCCAAAAGTGGAACCTCCACTTATCTGCTTCCTCCCCCCCTTTGGTACCACATTTGGCACCTTTCAGGGGGGAACGGGTACCTGTTTTTGACAGGTACCCATCCCCATTTCCGGGAGACTGGGCCATGGTGCCGTCCCTCAGAAAAGTTTGGCCCCCCCTCCTCGTTCGGCCGCCGGGCCAGTTATAAAGTGCAGAACGCTTTGTGCATGCGCAGTAGGGAACTGGCTGTGAAGCTGAAAAGCTTAACTACCGGTTTCCCTTACCAGTAATGGTGGCGACAGCACCCAGGAGTCGATCTGAAAAACATCGCAGGCTCCCTGGACAGGTAAGTGTCCATATATTAAAAGTCAGCAGCTACAGTATTTGTAGCTGCTGACTTTAATTTTTTTCCCCCAGGTGGATCTGCTCTTTAAAGTTTTTATTGCTGTCTGTGTTCCCACAGAGTAGATTACCCCTCTTTGTTCTCATCTTGGCTGCGCTCCTCCTTTCTTCTGCATTTACAAACATTTAGCCTATTCACAATGGAGTAAGAAGAGCTTCCTTCATTGTGAATGGGCTGGATGTTTGTAAACACTGAAAGTGTTTATGCTTGTGATGGCTGTTGGTTCATAGCTTTTACAAGGTACAGAGCCACTCTGATTGGCTTTGTGTTACTGCAGCTCTATTTTTATAAAAGGCGCTCCAGAAATAAACCTTCACTTCTCCACCGATCTTTGCAATATGGTGGTATTGAGGTGGTTAAAGAAATAAATGAATGGTGAGACATGATCTTGGGGAGAGAATTGTCAGTAAATATGGGTCATGCATCGATTCCTTTGGACCCTAAATATTGTCTGCTTAATATGTTAGATGTGTTTGAATGGGGAAATCATACAAAAGAAGCCATTACTAGAACTTTTTTTTCTAGCTCGAAAAATGATAATGGTACACTGGAAATCTGAATCTCCTCCTACGGTTAAGGAATGGGTGACTGCAGTGGGTAACGCACTGAGAATGGAAAAACGTATCTACCAACATAGGGGGTGTTCCCGAAAATATGAGAAACTTTGGAATCCGGCTTGCCCCGGCGGATCTGACCATGGATAGACTCTTATGCCTCGTACACACGGTGCGACTGTCGTACAACAACGGTCGTACAACAGCTTATTGTACGACAATCTGACCATTAGTATGCGCGATTACAACAACCAACATTCGACAATCGTACAACAGAAGTTGGCTGAGAAACCTAGAAAACTTGTGTTGTCCAAAAAGGTGTTATACGACTCTTGACTTGTGTGTGCAGAAGTTGGCCCAACAAAAGTTGAAAGTGCAAACACGCATGCTCTGAATCCAAGAAGTGTTCGGTGTAAACCTACATTCCTAATTCACAATTACATTCACCTGAACTTCCTCGTTATACGCTCGTAACACGTCACTACGTTCTGCTTTTTTGACCGATTACTTGACTCATGTCAGTATGCTAGACACAACCGCCAACAGCCAATTTTGGAAAAAGTTGTACGTGCGGTCGTACGACAGTCGCACCGGGTGTACAAGGCTTTAGGGTCTTAATATGGGATGATTAGGAGGTTTGAACCTAACATGGGTGTGGTGTTGACAAGGGTGTTTCATGCATATCCGCGGTATTGTATTTCTGTTTACCGTTTTATACTGTGTATATTTAACAGGTACTACCGCCAAGATCCTGGTATGTTTTTGTCTACTGGACTGTATGTGTGGTTGGCTATGGTTTTTCTGGACTGTATGTAACCAATAAAGACTTTTTTTCTGGATAAAAAAAAGATGGGTCATGTCTGGAGACTACCTTTAAAGGGGTTGTCTACCCATTTGAAAAAAAAATAAAAATGACAGCCTGCAAGACAATAGCATAATGAGCTAGTATCCCCCGCATACTAGCTCATTATGAAATACTTACCTTGAAATCGAAGATCCGACCGGGCTGCTCGGTCCGCTCTGTGGGAGCGGGCATCTTCCCCCGGATCTTGCTTCCAGGTGCGCGGCTCCGGCGCTGTGACCAGTGTTGCCAACCGCCAGTAAATTTACTGACAGTTTGTAAGAATCAGTGATTTTTACAACTGTCTATAAATATCAGGGTCTGATAATTAGTCATGCTGTGCTGACTTTTTAAGTGTAAACTGGGCAAACTACTTGATATGGGTATTGTCAGTGTTTCCATGTTGTGTTTAAATATTAATGGTCTTAGTTTTTAATAGGAGTTCAGTTATTTTTAAGGTTGCCAGGAAAAAATGTGCTCTGCCAGTAAGACTTTCCATGATTTGCCAGTAAAAAATGCTGCGGGAGGTTGGCAACACTGGCTGTGACTGGCCGGATCCGCGAGACGTCACTCCCGCGCATGGAACCCGTCTCTCCAGCAGTGTCCGCCCCTACTGCTGGGCCTTTGCCAAGACATACACGGCGCATGCGCCGTAACTCCAAAGCATTTTGGAGAGGGAATATCTCCTAAGCCGTACAGGTTTAGGGGATATTCATTTTACCTACAGGTAAGCCTTATTATAGGCTAAGTAGTGAAATTGGGTAGACAACCGCTTTAAGGGGAGATGGTACCTTCAATCCCATATTTACAAGGTGACAAATACCTGCCAGAGGCGCTCATGGCTGCTTTTGCCCAAAATCTATAGTTCACTCTGAATTCAGATCAACATGGACTTCTATATAATGTGGTCCCTGATAGGCAATTTGCTACTTGCAGTTGTATCAGACCACATGAATGTTCACCTATCCTAACTACAGACCTTCACCACTAGCCATCAACAGGCAAAGCCCTTTTCTTATTCTGAAACCACTTGCAGTGTAAAAGCTTTAAAACTGTTGTAATAGTTTATGTTATCCTGCTTGGAGTTAGGTTATCAGCTTCATTACTAAACATATTAATAATTTACTGTGTATTGATTCCTCTGAATTATATTCAAGACGTACCTTCAATATACACTTCTGAGTGCAGAATGCCAAGTCAGCAAACCTGCATAGCTAGAGCAAGGCCACCAAATATCTTCTTGTATTGATGAGTTGAGAGAATTAAACAACTTTTTCTTTTTAATTTGAAATATAAAAGTTGAAGAAAATATTTGAAAATATTTGAAGTTACACATACAACTTTCTAGGGAGCACATGGCTTTAGTTCGCACTTAAAATGCTTATGCATTCAGCTTCAAAAATTCTTAAAGTAGATCTAAACCCTAACTAGATGATTAAAGAACTGTGTATCACAAACAATTTTATTTTTTTTATAATAAAATACAGTTTTCACCTTTTTTATCCTATTTTGCTTCTCAGTGTTGCCGATCTTTTACAACTTTTTCAGCCACTTCTTGTCTACATGCACTCACTTTGGTGTTTACTGCTCTGGACAGGGCCGGTGCTTGATGACTATTTCACGCCCTAGGCAAGACTAATGCTAGTCTTGCCCAGGGAGTGGGTGACTACTACAGGGAACAGGATCAGACAGAGCAGACTCACCAGGCAGGATAGTTTCGCCTATGTCCAGAAACCTGATGGTGCCCACCTCCTCATCTGTGCCCGCCTCGTCCGGCTCCCCACTGTCCTTCACTGCCTCCTCAGCAGTGTTTGCCTTGTCCGGATCCCCACTGGTCTCCTCAGCTGTGCCCGCCTTGTCCGACTCCCCATTGTTCTACTCAGCTGTGCCTGCCTCCTCCAGCTCCCCACTGTCCTCCTCCGCCTCCTCAGCTGTGCCCACCGGACATTCTTCAGCCCCTCGTGTTCCTCGTGCCAGGCTAGAGGGGAAGTCAGCAGCCATGGCTGCGCCCCCTAGGCAGCAGTGCACCCTAGTTTACCTATCGGGAACGCCAGTCCTGGATCGACTTTCTGATACAGACCATGACTGTTCGATGCATGATGACACAGCCAGTTGTAATGGCCACTAATACTTACCTGCTCTGTGCAGTGGTCTTGCGCAGAGCAGCCCCAATCCTCCTCTTCTCGGCTCCCCCTGCTGGTGCTCCTGGCCCCTCCCTCCTGCAAAATGCCCCCATAGCAAGCTGCTTGCTGTGGGGGCACTCATGCCTGCTCACTCCCAAGCCGGCTCTGCGTCCATAAGACATAGAGAGCACGGCTCAGCCCCGCCCCCCACCACCGCCTCACTAGCTGTGATTGACAGCAGCCAATGGCTCCTGCTGCTCCTTTTTAGCCAATCAGGAGGGAGAGACCTGGGAGAGCTTCAGGCCTCATGCACATCGCTGGATCGAGATTGGGCTTAGTTAAGTATTAGGGGGGAACTGCATACTGAAAGTTTTTTACCTTTATGAACAGAGAGTTGTGCTCATCACTGTACTGCTTCTCTTTTCACTGTCCAGTCACAGGCTGAGGACAAGTCCAGGATGACCTAGACTCAGAGAACGTTCATTAGACAAATCTGGCCATTAGACTGAGGACATCTAGAAGCAGGAGAAAAGTGCTGCTGCCAAAAATTCTGGACTGAAACTTTATATTGCAACAAAAGCTTGTTATTTTATTTTTTGGTAAGCCATTTATAGGTTGTGCCCTCCTTGCATAGGATACTAGGGAAGTTTCATTTTTGACTCCTTCTGCAATCAAGGGAGCAATAAAGGGAGCAGTGATTGTTTGTTCATGTCTGATCAGGGCCTCACAGACTGGGAGCTTGATCGCTTCCCCCTGCCTCTGGAAGAAGCTTCCAGAGCTTAGGGCAAAAGATTCAAATCACCCAGCCTAAATATTTATCAGGTTCCAGCCAGTCCCTGGAGGGGAGTGTCCAGCAGGGGGCTGGAATTGAGATAAATAGCCGGAGACACCGAAGAGCAGGATTTCGTCTCCCCAGGAGGGTTCCAGGGGTGTAGGGCTGCTGCTGCCAAGCAGCCCATGGACTGTGCAGCTGTTCTAGAAGCCTTCAGTAGTTCCAGAAATAAATTGACTTTATTGAGAACCACACCACCAGGAATCTGGTCCTGAGAGTTACCATCTCACTGGTTTTACATAAAAGAGGGGGGGGACTTTGGAACTTTATATGAGGCTTGCACATGGTAATGTAGGCCTCCATCCCTAATTCACTGGAATATAAAGGGGTGGGACTTTGTTTGAGGCAGATGACAACTTAATAGGATATGCATACATGGTGACTTATTAAGTTTATTGTAATAAGGAGGGTATACAATCACAATTTAAAAAATATGAAATATAAATAATGTTACAAACAATTCATATATATATATATATATATATATATATATATATATATATATATACACAGCCTTAAAAAACAATATAACAGCACAATTGCCATGACTCCATACGAAAACATTAACAAATAAGAAAATAATAAATATAGCAGAGATTATAGATGATATCCAATGATGGTGAACTTGAATATAGTTGCATCCTGTCAATACTCTACACATTTCGTGTTAGTCAGAACACTTCATCAGGAGTGGGATGCATACACTAATCTGTAAGAGATATAGGCCGATAATCTCGAATAAAAACTCCAACATATAAGAAGCAAAATAAAGAATATTAAATTTGCTTGCTTGCAAGGGACTGGGAGACAGGATTATGTGATCCTGCAACTGGAAGGAACCACTGGAATGAATTGTCTGTCCTGGGAGCTGAGGAAGCCACACTGCGCACAAAGCGAACGCCCAAACACCAAACACACAATCTTCCCGGGCAATTGAGTCCTCCATAAGGTGTAAAAGGTAGTAGGTAGTATAAAGTGTGGCTCCGGTGGAGTCTCTAGGAAAATGTTGTACTATTATAAAACTCTTAAGTAACAGAGTAACGATATTGTGAGCCAAGTGAGGACCAATAACCAAGGGGGGTGAAAAAGAAGCCAAGGTATGCCAAAAGTGACTATAGAACCATAACCAAGCAGGGGAATTATTGGTACAAATTATATGACGCAGTGCTATATATAAAGGAACTAAAAGTGATTAATGATTCAAAAGACGATTCATTCCAGTGGTTCTGACAGGATGCAACTATATTCAAGTTCACCATCATCACATTCCATCGATAATCTCTGCAATATTTATTATTTTCTTATTTGTTTATTTTTCCATATGGAGTTATACTCCATACATTGGCAGTTGGAACGTGCTGTTCATATATACAGTATCTCACAAAAGTGAGTACACCCCTCACATTTTTGTAAATATTTTATTCTATCTTTTCATGTGACAACACTTAAGAAATGACACTTTGCTACAATGTAAATTAGCAATAAAACTGAGTACACCCCTAAGTGAAAATGTCCAAATTGGGCCCAAAGTGTCAATATTTTGTGTGGCCACCATTATTTTTCAGCACTGCCTTAACCCTCTTGGGCATGGAGTTCACCAGAGCTTCACAGGTTGCCACCGGAGTCCTCTTCCATGACAACATCACGGCGCTGGTGGATGTTATAGACCTTGCACTCCTCCACCTTACATTTGAGGATGCCCCACAGATGCTCAATTGAGATTAGGTCTGGAGAAATGCTTGTCCAGTCCATCACCTTTACCCTCAGCTAATTAAGCAATGCAGTGGTCATCTTGGAGGTGTGTTTGGGGTCATTATTAGGGATGGGCCAAACGGACCCCTGTTCGGTTCGCACCAGAACTTTTGAACATCGTGAACCTCGTGGACCTGCATAACAAGTCCTATTAAAGTCAATGGGACCCGAACGTCAAAAATCAAAAGTGCCCATTTTGAAGGCTTATATGCAAGTCATTGGGCATACAATGGTTATAGGGGTCCGGGTCCCGCCCTGGGGGGACATGTATCAATGAAAAAAAAAGTTTGTGAAAAACATAATTTTTAAATGAGCAGTGATTTTTTGATTTTTAAAGTGAAAGCATAAAAATGAATATAGTACCTGTGGGGTCCCCTTAGTCTACCTGTAAAGTGGCAGATCTGCACCATGTCTAGAATCTGCTGCAGCAATAATTGCATTTATAAAGCCAAAAAAATGACATTTTCCCTGCAAGCTGCCTTTATTTTGCTCAGCAACAGCTGGGGAGCCAGTGTGTATGACAAGGCCACAATGTAGTGCATTGGGAACAGATTAGAGATTTTTTGGATACATTCTGGTGTCAATTTAACTTTGGATAGAAGTAACGGGTGTGGAAAAATTGGGCTTTGGGTGTCGGTGGTGCCTTCACACCATAACCCTATAGAGGTGCTCTTGATAAAGGCAAAAAAAGTTGCAATGATATGCACCTGTCAAACAGGTGCTGAAAAAATGGTATTTGGGTGTTAGTTGTGCCCATGAAACCTATACTAAAAACATTCTTCCAGATGAAATGATTGAACACCCTCAAAGCTAGGCAGCCTCGAAGTCCTGCAGAGATTCCACATCCCAAAAACACTTAATCAGTGACATCAGCATCAGGGGCTTCATAGCTGGTAATCCAGGACTGATTTGTTTTTATAAAAGTCAAACGGTCCACAGAGTCTGTGGACAGACGCGTCCTATGATCAATAATGAAACCTTCTGCAGCACTGAATGCCCGTTCTGAAAGCACGCTGGATGCAGGGCAGCCCAACAACTCAATAGCATACTGGGCAAGTTCTGGCCAGTGGTCTTTTCTCATGGCCCAGTAAGACAGTGGATCGTCAACCGGAAAGCTGTCCATCTCTGTTTTGGCCCCGAGGTAATCGTTCACCATGTGATGCAGACACTGCCGATGGGATGTGGAAGCTGACAGCCCTGGGTAGCGAAGACTAAAAAAATTCCAAAATGCATCACTAAGCGGACGCCTTCTCCAACGCTCCTCTTGACCAACAGAAGACTCAAAACTGAGTTTCCCACGACACTGTAACCTACTGGAGTCAGGAAAAATGTTCAATAAAATCCTCTTTAACGTGTCTTCAAGAGATTTTATCTTTTGCACTCTCTGTGGGGATGAGTTCTGAGACCTTCCCCTTATAGTGGTGGTCAAGGAGGGTTGGCAACCAGTAATGATCATTTTCTTTTATGCCATGTATTCTTGGGTCCTTTTGCAGGCTCTGAAGCATGAGGTTGCTCATGCGCCTCAAATTTGCCGAGGCTTGAAAAGCAGACTCATCGGGATCACTCAGGATGACAGCATCTGGAACTTCATCCTCCCTGCCACGTACTACTCCCAAGGGTCCTGGAGTTGGAAAGCCATCGCTTACAGATTGGCGCAGGTCTTCCTCTTCTTCAAAGCCTACGAAAGTGCCAGAATCCTCCTGCTCATCCTCCTCCCCTCTCTCCTCTTGTGTGTTCTGTGACGACATAGGAATGATGGTGTCTGGATAAAGTGGGCTTGAGAGGAAAGGAAGTCCTCCTCTTCCTCCTGCTGCTCTGCCTCCAGTGCCCTGTCCATAATGTCACGCAGAGTCTGCTCCAGCAGGAACACAACAGGGATTGTGTCACTGATGCATGCACTGTCACTGCTCACCATCCTTGTAGCCTCCTCAAATGGTGACAGTACAGCATAGGTGTGCGCACAGGGTGTGCCAGGTGTGCCTGGGTATGCCCCAATCACACTGTGTGGTGCAGATTCCCCCTGTTTAGACCCCTGATATTTCATCAAAGCCCCCTAACGGGGCTCCCAAAGAAGTTTTATAAAAATATAATTAAAAAAATGAATTGTAAAAAAATAATAAAAATAAAAACTACTGACACCCGCCCACTGCCCTACTGACTCCATTCATTGCTCTACTCACACCGTCAGTATATATACACATGCTCACACATGCATATGTGTTTGAGCTTTGAGGTGCACACCCTAATGTAATAGGCTGTGCACATCTATGTAGTACAGTGCATGCATCCTTAATGATCAGCCATTGGCGTGGGGAAAAAAAGCAGAGGCGGCCTGCACCTGTTGTCATGCCATACTCGCACAGACGGTCCTCTGCTGCATGTATAGCTGTTGCAGCATTGCCAAAGTTGGGTTCCACCTGGTGGGCATGTCACAAATCAGGCAGTTTATGGGCAGGTGGAATTCCTGCTGAATTTCAGCCAACCGAGCACTGGCTGTGTATGACCACCTGATATGGCTACAGACTCTTCTGGCCAGCTTTAGCACATCTTCCAACCCTGGGTACACATTTAGGAAATTCTGCCCCACCAAACTGAGGACAAGTGCCAAGCATGGCACATGTGTCAACTTTCCCTGTCTAAGGGCAGACAGGAGGTTTGAGCCTTTATCGCAAACCACCATTCCTGGCTCCAGCTGGCGTGGTGTGAACGACCTCTGGGCCTGTCCCTACAGAGCTGCAAGAATCTCTGGCTGACTGACTCATGGAATAGCCCTTTGAACGCTTAGGGGGTACCTGATGTTCATAGGACAATTCAGCAGAGGAGGGCATGGAGATGGTGGAGGAGAAGGAGGGGGTAGAGCTCACAGGTCTGGCATCATTACCACAAGCTGTATGGAGATGGAGAACAACAAGCTGCAGCACCGAGCCCTGTCCTGCATCCTTCCGAGTTGCAACCAGCGTTATCCAGTGTGCTGTGAAAGAAATATATCGTCCCTGCCCATGCTTGCTGGACCATGTGTCAGCAGTAAGGTGGATTTAACCGCTTACTGCCTTGCCCAATGATGCCAGAACATTCCCTTCCACGTGATGATAGAGAGATGAAACGGCCTTACATGAAAAGTAGTAACGACTGGCAACCTGCCATTGTGGTACAGCACATTGTGCGAATTCATGGAAGGGGGGCAGAATCCACCAGGCTGAAAGGCAGAAGTTGGAGAGCCAACAGCTTTGACAAGCTTGCATTTAGACGCTGGGAATGTGGGTGGCAGGGACTGTATTTTTTTCTTCCGCTGAAGCAGATGGGGCAGAGAAATTTGCTGGCTACAGTCTACAACTGGTGGTGTGCTGCTAGGACCTGGGACACCCTGTGCTATACCATCATCCCTGTCAGTGGAGGCTGCTGAGAGGTAATGACTCGGTATAGCAGGGGCAGACTGAAGTGGGTAAGGAGGAGGGACAGATTTGTGCCCCTTTTTTGTGGCTTTTAGGTGCTCTTGCCAACGGGCTGAGTGGTTGGACGTTAAATGCCTTGTTAAGCATGTGGTACCCAAATGGCTGGTGTTTTTTCCACGTTTGATGTGCCTGAGACACAGTTTGCAGATAGCAACAGTGCGATCTGCTGCAGATGTGCTGAAAAAGGCCAGACAGCAGAGCTTTGGGAAGTAGGCCGGGAGATAACAGCTGCAGAATGTGATGGAATAGGATTGCTGCTCTCTACTCTTTCTTAATGTCGGCCTCCTTGAGGTTGTGCCTCCTCACCGTCAGTTTCCTCCTCTGCTCTATCTGACACCCAAGTCGCATCAGTGACCTGATCATCATCATCTCCATCTACCCCATCTTCATCATCATCATTACCACTGGAGACAACTTGGCAATACGCTGCGGCTGGGGGAATATGAATGCCAATTTGTATACCAGTGTTCTCCCCTCTCTCTAGGCTCATGTTCTTGTCATCCTCAGAACCAACATCTGAATCCAGTAATGGCTGGGCATCATCAAGGAGCAAGTGGCTGACACTGTGGTCAAATAGCTCAGCTGACTCCTCCATGGCTGATGTTGGGGCTATGGCAGGAATAGATGTGGACAAGGAGGCAGGTTTATCCACTCTGGCAACTGCAGGGGACTGCACACTTGTCTCTGCTTGCGTGGCAGAGGATGAGGAAGGTTTAGTAAGCCAGTCCACCACCTCCTCTGCATGCTGTGGCTGGATAGCACAGGCAAACTCACTAAACAGAGTAAATGATGCCCTGCATGAAGACTGACCACTATGTCCACCTTCGCCTGTGGACACATTTGTTGCTGGCCCCCTTAAAGTGCCAAGGGAACGTCTGCCTCTCCTTGTTGTCCTCCCTGACATTATTGTGAGGGAGGGGGCGGTGCTTATTAGCAAATGTAAAGAAGAAGTGGAAATCTGTTCGTAGATGCACTTTAATCAATGTAAAGTGGTGTTTGGTGCACTTTAATTTGAGTACTCGCACTACACAGACACACTCCACGGATACACTATAATATACTGCAATATAATGCCTCAAACGTACTGTGATGCACAAAACTATATGGCGTTAAACTTGCAGTAGCACACACAGAAGTAAATGGCGTTAAACTGGCAGTAACGCACACAGAACTATATGGCGTTAAACTGGCAGTAATGCACACAGAACTATATGGCATTAAACTGGCAGTAATGCACACAGAAGTAAATTGAGTTAAAATTGCAGTAAAGCACACAGAAGTAACTGGCGTTAAACTTGCAGTAACGCACAAAACTATATGGCGTTAAACTGGCAGTAGCGCACACAAAACTATATGGCGTTAAACTGGCAGTAACACACACAGAACTATATGGTGTTAAACTTGCAGTAACGTACACAGAAGTAAATGGAGGTAAACTTGCAGCAACGCACACACAAGACAATGGCGTTAAACTTGCAGTAACGCACAAAACTATATGGTGTTAAACTGGCAGTAACGCACACAAAACTATATTGCATAAAACTGGCAGTAATGCACACAGTATTAAACACTAAAAGGTTTATCTGCGCTCAATCAAAAGTAAATGATAAACAATAGACGGCTGCTAGTACAGGTACTTAGAAAACAATACCACCATTAATACAATCTTTAGAAGTGCAGCACCTGTCTCAATAATGACATAAAAGCATAATTCAGCATATATAGGCAATGAGAAGTCCAGATAAAGTCCAAGGAGAGCCCAAAAGGGAGTTTTCTCTAAAAGTTGTAGTAGCAGTTCAATAGCAAACACATCACCGGGTGAGAGAAGATGGTAAACGGCCAACTCTCCCATGCACTGTGAGTGTGACCACCACGAAAAAAAGGAAAGCAGCTTACCAAAACGACATGGCCTCCAAGCTAATGGAATAACCAAATGCGCATGTAAGAAATAAACATCTTGTATATACAATGATCCCGGTCAAGTATGCAGCGCTGAGCCCAATCCAGATAATCATCAGAGAAACATCAAAAGGACAGACACATAGTGTAATCCAGTCTAAAAAAGTTTATTCGTGCACATTAAAACAAAGTGGGTTTGTTGAAAAGGTTCACGCAAATGTACAAATGCTGCAGCATATAATCTCAGTGATCACACAAGCGGCCATCAGAGCGTGGAATGCTGCGTGGCTGCTTTCACTGCTTCAGCAAATCAGGCAATGCAATGCACTGTTCAGCGCAGCAGTGCATTGCGGTCAGTACAAACAGTTGAACGTCCCATTTTTCGGCTGTTCGCCGAACGACCGAACAACGAAAGTTCGCCCATCTCTAATCATTATAATGCGGCACAGTCTCTGAAGGAAGGGGATCATGCTCTGCTTCAGTATGTCACAGTACATGTTGGCATTAATGGTTCCCTCGATGAACTGTAGCTCCAGAGTGCCGGCAGCTCTTATGCAGCCTCAGAACATGACACTCCCAACCACCATGCTTGACTGTAGGCAAAACGCACTTGTCTTTGTACTCCTCACCTGGTTGCCGCCACACACGCTTGACACCATCTGAACCAAATACATTTATCTTGATCTCATCAGACCACAGGATATGGTTCCAGTAATCCATGTCCTTTGTCTGTTTGTCTTCAGCAAACTGTTTGCAGGCTTTCTTGTGCATCATCTTTAGAAGAGGCTTCCTTCTGGGACAACAGCCATGCAGACCAATTTGATGCAGTGTGCGGCGTATGGTCTAAGCACTGACAGGCTGACCACCCATCCCTTCAACCTCTGCAGCAATGCTGGCAGCACTCATACATCTATTTCCTAAAGATAACCTCTGAATATGACACTGAGCATGTGCACTCAACTTCTTTGGTCGAACATGGCGAGGCCTGTTCTGAGTGGATACTGTTCTGTTAAACCGCTGTATGGGGTGTATCGTGCTGCAGCTCAGTTTCAGGGTCTTGGCAATCTTCTTTTAGCCTAGGCCATCTTTATGTAGACCAACAATTCTTTTTTTCAGATCCTCAGAGAGTTCTTTGCCATGAGGTGCCATGTTGAACTTCCAGTGACCAGTATGAGAGAGTGAGAGTGATAACACCAAATTTAGCACACCTGCTCCCCATTCACACCTGAGACCTTGTAACACTAACTAATCACATGACACTGGGGAGGGAAAATGTCTAATTGGGCCCAATTTGGACATTTTCACTTGTTGCTAGCGGTTTAGACATTAATGGCTGTGTGTTGAGTTATTTTGTGGGGACAGCAAATTTACACTGTTATACAAGCTATACACTCACTACTTTACATTGCAGCAAAGTGTCTTTTCTTCAGTGTTGTCACATGAAAAGGTATAATATAATATTTACAAATATGTGAGGGGTGTACTCACTTTTGTGAGATACTGTATATATATGTACATACATACATACACATATATATATATAGAGAGTGGGCGATTAGCTTTAAGTGAAAAGGTTCTCAAACATGTAGTCCAGCCGTATGTCAGGTTAAGGGCTTCCTGCCCATGTTTATTCATTCAGCAAATAAAGGATAACAGAAAGACTTCCCTCGCAGGGGTAGAAAAACGATCCCAAAACAAAAAGTCCATTACATGAATAAAAGCCTCCTGGCTGCCAGATAGACCTCACTGGGTCCGCTTCAGTCCTGCAGGCATGTTCACTCGCAGCCGACTCCTTCTCTCTCAGCACCACCACTGATTACACCCAGGTCAGGAAAAATTATACCCCAGCTGGGGAGCAAGATATGACCAATACTTAACCCCTTGCTGCCTATAGACCTCTCCCTGCCACCCATTTACCTTAAGAATCTCAAGATTCTATGTGGCAGATATACTCCATCCACAACTGACATGAGCTGTTTGTCACAATATATAAACATTTTGACTTGCACCTTTGGTTGGGAATGTACTGTTTTACAAAGTTAGGGTTCAGCTATACTTTAACTGCAAAATAGGTGAGAATCTCAATATAGCACTCAGGGGACAGCAATAGCTAGGATCATGGTAAAATCTTATGTTTGAAACCTAGCTTGATTTACTTGGATAAGGAGCTTACATACAGTGGGTACGGAAAGTATTCAGACCCCCTTAAATTTTTCACTCTTTGTTATATTGCAGCCATTTGCTAAAATCATTTAAGTTAATTTTTTCCCTCAATGTACACACAGCACCCCATATTGACAGAAAAACACAGAATTGTTGACATTTTTGCAGATTTATTAAAAAAGAAAAACTGAAATATCACATGGTCCTAAGTATTCAGACCCTTTGCTGTGACACTCATATATTTAACTCAGGTGCTGTCCATTTCTTCTGATCATCCTTGAGATGGTCCTACACCTTCATTTGAGTCCAGCTGTGTTTGATTATACTGATTGGCCTTGATTAGGAAAGTCACACACCTGTCTATATAAGACCTTACAGCTCGCAGTGCATGTCAGAGCAAATGAGAATCATGGGGTCAAAGGAACTGCCTGAAGAGCTCAGAGACAGAATTGTGGAAGGGCACAGATCTGGCCAAGGTTATAAAAAAAAATTCTGCTGCACTTAATATTCCTAAGAGCACAGTGGCCTCCATAATCCTTAAATGGAAGACATTTGGGACAACCAGAACCCTTCCTAGAGCTGGCCGTCCGGCCAAACTGAGCTATCAGGGGAGAAGAGCCATGGTGAGAGAGGTAAATTAGAACCCAAAGATCACTGTGGCTGAGCTCCAGAGATGCAGTCGGGAGATGGGAGAAAGTTGTAGAAAGTCAACCATCACTGCAGCCCTCCACCAGTCGGGGCTTTATGGCAGAGTGGCCCGACGGAAGCCTCTCCTCAGTGCAAGACACATGAAAGCCTGCATGGAGTTTGCTAAAAAACACCTGAAGGACTCCAAGATGATGAGAAATAAAATTCTCTGGTCTGATGAGACCAAGATAGAACTTTTTGGCCTTAATTCTAAGCGGTATGTGTGGAGAAAACCAGGCACTGCTCATCACCTGTCCAATACAGTCCCAACTGTGAAGCATGGTGGTGGCAGCATCATGCTGTGGGGGTGTTTTTCAGCTGAAGGACAGGACGACTGGTTGCAATTGAGGGAAAGATGAATGCGGCCAAGTACAGGGATATCCTGGATGAAAACCTTCTCCAGAGTGCTCAGGACCTCAGACTGGGCTGAAGGTTTACCTTCCAACAAGACAATGACCCTAAGCACACAGCTAAAATAATGAAGGAGTGGCTTCACAACAACTCCGTGACTGTTCTTGAATGGCCCAGCCAGAGCCCTGACTTAAACCCAATTTAGCATCTCTGGAGAGACCTAAAAATGGCCGTCCACCAACGTTCACCATCCAACCTGACAGGACTGGAGAGGATCTGCAAGGAGGAATGGCAGAGGATCCCCAAATCCAGGTGTGAAAAACTTGTTGCATCTTTCCCAAAAAGACTCATGGCTGTATTAGATCAAAAGGGGGCTTCTACTAAATACTGAGCAAAGGGTCTGAATACTTAGGACCATGTGATATTTCAGTTTTTCTTTTTTAATAAATCTGCAAAAATGTCAACAATTCTGTGTTTTTCTGTCAATATGGGGTGCTGTGTGTACATTAATGAGGGAAAAATGAACTTTTTAGCAAATGGCTGAAATATAACAAAGAGTGAAACATTTAAGGGGGTCTGAATACTTTCCATACCCACTGTATACTTTTCTTTGCAAATTATTTTACTGGTTCCTATGCTGCCACAATAAATTTCTTCATATTTAGCCCCTTCGGTGATCATGTAATCATTGTGATTGGCTGTCAAGGTGGTCGCATGATCGGAAGCCGGCCCTGCCAGTTACCGGTCTTTAGTTGGGACTGAGAACTGTCTTTGCCCGTTAAAGTCCACCATTTTGCCACTACACATACGTGGGCGGCAACCCATTTAAATTGCTTGTACAAAAATTATTAAAGCATAACTCCTGGTCTTCCCTCCATTGCAAAGTCTTCCCCCCAGACCCATCCCATTTAAAAAAAAAACGGTATACTTATTTTTTTTTGTAGCATCTTCAAAGGTCCTCTTTGCCCTTTTCTAGCTGTCGTGGTGGGCGGATCCTAAACGTTGCAGAGAGTGGTACAACGTCATTACATCTCTGCAACTGTAAATCCAGGACAGGGGGTGGAGCCTTGACTCCCTAGGCCAGTGATGGCGGGCGAACCTTGGCTCCCCAGATGTTTTGGAACTACATTTCCCATGATGCTCATCTACACTGCAGAGTCCATGAGCATCATGGGAAATGTAGTTCCAAAACATCTGGGGCGCCAAGGTTCGCCATCACTGCTCTAGGCTCACAGGCAGTGAGTTAATGACTGTGGGTATCATTCAACCTAGAAAAGCTGCTGAACAGTGAGAGCGCCAGAGATCAAGTTAGCATTGCACCTACTTTATTATTTTTTAAAATGTATATAATTTTTTTTTAGAGACTTTTTTGAGTTAGACCCAAGCTTTAAGCTTTTTGACAATAGCATAGTATTCCCAGATTATATTCATCCATCCTTAATGATTTTACTTGGTGTCTGGGGTTGCCCTTTAAATCAGTGGGTGACTAAAGTATACCTGCTAGGAGAGCCATTGGCTGAACACAAAATACTGTATATGTGTCCATATATTTAGTGATTCACAATACAGATCCGCTGCATATATCACAGCTGTACAATAAAGGAAATCAATTCTGTTCATGACTCCGATTAAGCCGTAATAATCAAACAACCAATAACCTTTGAATATATTAATTAATAGGCACTGGTCTGATAACCAGGACCAGGTTTTTACATGGATAACTTAATTATCGATCAGTAACCTTGGCTTATGGAAAAGCAAAATTGCTGATCAATTATTAATCAATAAGAGGCAATCATTATTTCCAGCGGTCTATGAATGCGTTTTTTAATGGACTGACATAACTACTGTAATATGTATCCACTCCGGGTCCATAACTTTGCACTAACATGCCCATTAAAAACACTGTGCAATACCAGGACATAATTCATGTTTTACAGCAACTATGTCAATCATGTGTCCTAAAGGTTCATTAATCAAAACACGAAAGGACTTGGCGGTAGAGGGAACTCGCGCTAATCGTGAGGCTTTTATTGACACTAAGAGGGAGTCAGCACCAGAATATGTGGGCAAAGAGACAATATAAAGTCTTTCCTATTTATTTGTTAGATATACATTGCTGTGCAAAAGTTTTAGGCAGATAAGAAGAAATGATGTAAAGTAAGAATGTTTTTTTCAGTTAAAAAAAGAATGCTTTAAAAGAATATATATTTTAATTGTTTACTTTAATCAATTTACAAAATTAAAAGTATACAGAAGAAAAATCAAAATCGAATCGTAATTTGGTGTGACTACCCTTTGGCAAACCAGCATCATTTCTTACGCTTGCACAATGTCGGAAATTTTGTAGGATTAGAGTCAGTTTTATGATTAACTAATTATACCAAGCAGATGCTAATGATCATCAATTTCATATGCAGGTTGAAACACAGTCATTAAGGTGTTACTAAACCCAGAACCCTGCTGTCACTATATCTGGTCTCCCACAATACACTGAACATTGAAATGCAATTATTTTAGGAAATATATAATGGCTAAATACCAGTATATAGCAGCATGGGCGTCCGCAGAACTTTTTTCGGGGGGGGGGGGGGCATTATTTTGAAGTTATCCTTGCTCTGCCCCTTTTTGACAATGTCATTTTTACATTATCACGGTCAGAGACTGCAGACATGATACAGGAGATGGTCAGAGACTACAGACATAGTACAGGATATGGTCAGAGACATCAGGCATGGTACAGGAGATGGTCAGAGACTGCGGACATGGTATAGGAAATGGTCAGAGACTGCGGACAGGGCCCAAGAGGATAAGGACCTAGTGGGGAACCCCCAATCTGAACCCTGATTTGCCCCTACCTGCGGACGCCAATATATAGCAGTATTGCGACTTCTATCAGTGTCAAGCTTTTAGGAGGAGTTTTCATTTTCCCCTGATTGTCCTATGTCCTATGGCTCAGAAATGCATATCCCAAACTTCAGCCACAGTGCAGGGAGAGATACTGTTGCAGACAAAAAGGTATGGAACAGGCTCAGGAGTCAGGTTGAAGGAATATGCCTCTGTTGCCTGTATCTGTATATTCTCTCTCGTGGAAGCTAAAACACCTTTCCCCAACCCTCCTTATTACAGAACCTCCCTGACAACCATCCCTTGAAGTCGTAGCAACTCCCTGCCACCTTTTATCTCTCCTCATTAGAGTTGAGCGAACCCGAACTGTAAAGTTCGGGTCCGTACCGAACTTTGGGGTGTCCGTGACCCGGACCCAAACCCGGACATTTGAAAAAAGTTTGGGTTCTGGGTTCGGGTATTTGATCCCGCCTGTTGAAGGTCTTGGGTTTGAAAAAAGTTTACAGGCCCAAACCCAGGCCCAGTGCCTGTGGGGTTTCAAGCCATGCCTGGGCTTGAAATGTCAAGCCCAAGCGAGTTGAGATTACTCCTCTCTATTTTCCACCGTCCCTCAACGATGCTGAAGTTCCCTACCAACAGTCCCTCCAAGACATTATTCCTCCCAACCCCTTTCCACAAAATCGAAGGTGCTCTCTCTTATATGTCTATGTCCGTTGTCTCCGTATAAGGAAGTTGGACTGAGGACTCGGACAAGGTATGGAAAAACAGACGTTGTCATAGAGAGGGACGTGACACC
>BLSH010551091.1:4142-16770 GCA_018402905.1 Glandirana rugosa | reverse complement strand
AGATCCTGTGGAATTCTGAGTATGCCAAACAGTGGAGGCTGTTTTTGTTTTTTTTTTGGGGGGGGCGGCAAACAGTCCACTCAACACCACCCCCCTCCCCTCCCCCGGGTCACAGGCGGCACCCACCACCCACTAGGGTTGCCACATCATCCCTTTAATCCAGGACACATATGAATTGGACCTGCCCTGAAGCAGCGGGACGTTACCCCCCCCCCCACCAGAGCTGCTGTTAGAAATCTAGGGGCCCCATACAGCCTAGGGAACAGGGCCCCCCCGGCCGAAAGTGACTGAGGGCATAGATTTATCAGTCCCTTTCTCTGCAACCTCAGCTGCACAGACGAATGAATAGGATGTACTCTGAGGCTTCCTGCTCATTCACAAACTGTAAATATAGTTTATACATCCTGCAACATCCCCCTCTGTGTCTGAAACAGCTGTTGGCGGGAGAGGAGGAAAGCCCGAAAACATTGCAGGGGGAAAGGGGCACACATGGGGGCCCGGACAGCAGATGGAAGTGGCATGTGCGCTAGAACCAATCCCCCGCAGTGCAGCCTGAGGGAGAAAGAGGAGGAGAACCTAGAAGCACTGCATGGGGAGACAGAAGAGGATCGGTGTCTGCAATAAGACAGTACAGCCACCCCTCCTGCTCAGCAGGTGATGGGCCCCCTTTTGAACTGATAGGGCCCAGGCCCAGTACAGGAGGGAATGCTGTACTGCCTTATCAGTGACCCTGTTACCCCCGTATGAAAGTATGGAAGATGTTGTTTTTTTAAATGAATTTATTGTAAGTATGCTATATGTGGCAGAGAAGAGCACTGAAAATAATAAGCGAACCTTGCATTTTATTGTAAGGTCCAGATTAGGACTGAATTTGAATGTGTAAGATTCCTTAATAATGTATCAACGAAAAAACAAAATAAATGTTCAATGGCACACCCAAGAGGAGTGAAAATTACAGGCTGAAAAACAGCATTAAAAAAATTAATTGGGACATAACCAATGGGGTTGATTTCAGTAGCAGCTGGTGCTCAATTCTCTTGGGGGGCGGCCCACGGCCCCCCAGCCAGCCAGCCACCTCTTCCCCCAGCCAGCCAACCAAATACCCCCCACCCCGGCGCTTGCTTGCTCACTCAATCAATCGCCACTTCCCCTCCCATCACTGGATCGATTGCCTATCGCCCACCAGGGCCCCCGCCAGCCCCACACTTACCCCGTCCAGGTTGCGGCTTCCCCCCTGCGTTTCCTACCGAGTCCCGGCGGTCTTTTCTCCTCCCGGCCAATCAGAACTTAGGACTCACAGCTAATCGGGTCTTAGGATTAGCGAATATTAATTCCCTAATATCACACAACTGGGTGGGCTCCAGGGGCAGTGCCCCCCGAGCCCACCCCTTTTTTAAGCCAATTAGAGCCTTAGGCTCTAATCATGTGCTTCTAAAAAACAACGAAACAAAAACATTGGAATCCATACGTCCAGCACCCTGCATGTAGATTAGGGGCTGGGCACATGATTAAGGGGGGCACCGACCCTGTGCCCTACATGATCGGCCACTAGTTGATTTACTAAAACTGGAGAGTGCAACTCTGCATAGGAACCAATCTGCTTCCAAGTTTTTTTGCCAAAGATTAAAACCTCGTACACACGGGACGACGATCCTACGACCGATCGTCTCAAATCGTATGTTGGCTGTTGTATCTAGCATACTGACTGCACTACACGATCGTTCGACCACAGAAAGAACGTTCAGGTGCATGTAATTAGCATCCAGCCGTTCCTGACTTCTGAGCATGCGTGTTTTGCACAATACAACTTGTTGGACCAACCTCTCTGTACACATGATACAACGGTCGTATGACCGCTTGTTGGTACTACCAAGTTTTCTAGTTTGCTCATACAACTCCCGTTGTATGACCGTCGTACGTCGGCTGTTCTAATCGCGCATACTAACGATCGATTTCGCATACAACGGTCGTTCGTACGACCTGTTGTATACGATCGTCGTCCCGTGTGCACGAGGCTTAACTGAACAAGGTGAAGTTAGAGGCTGATTGGCAACCATGCACAGCTGCACCATATTATGCACTCTCCAGTTTTCGAAAATCAACCCAAATGTGTCTTGGTCCCAATTCAGAAAAAAAGATGAATATCATTGAAATCGAATTATACAAAATGTTTATTTTGTATTTGAAAAATATCAAAAAGTTTGTATGGCTATATACTGTAATAAGACATCTGAATATGTTGTAATAAAAAGAAAACTGCCTCGCTCAAGCAAACTGTCCACCATCAGAAGATTTATATCTTCAGATTCTATTTATGGAACACAGAATCAGCTAGTTCAAGCAGTGCTTGTCCAGAGGACGTCTTCCCCCAAGTCAGACAGATTTTAAGATGAGTATCCATGCTTTATCACGGAAGCCAGCTGGAAAAGAATGATAGAGGCCAAGCCGTTGAGGTTTATCAAAGTCATCCCTGTCCTTGGGGATAATTTTTCATAGGAAAAGGGGGATGTTTACTTGGGGTACACCTGTAAGGTACAAGAGCGAGTGTTGTACGCTACACTGCCTTATTGTATTTCACACCCGGGTGAGCCTAGAGGTAGGGGAAATTACAGAAAAATAATCTTCTGTCTCCACAAAATATTTTGTGCAAAACTCAACTTTGCTAAGTACAAGGAAATTGAGCAATATCATTTTTACCCTTCAAGCCAATCACTTCTATTTAAGTGTCTTCTGTAGTTGTAAGGCTGCTGGCTATATTGTAACAGATGACACGGAGTTTGTTGTAAAATGAAGTGGGGGGGGGGGGGGGATTTCTTGTGCTGCTAAAAAAAAAAAATTATCCCAACATTCCATCTGCTTTTTCTTCTTTAAAATAGATCTCAGTTGTGATCCACAGTTATATTTATTGAGGAATTTGCTTTTTTTTCCATGGCTAAATCTAAAGCCCAATTCTGCTTTCTGTTTAACATCCCCTCCCTAAACCACCATTTATCTATGTATTTATTTATTTCACTATCTTAATAATAATATTTAAATCTACTAATATTACTACACTATGTTGCAAAAAGTATTGGGACGCCTGCCTTTACACGCACATGCACTTTAATGGCATCCCAGTCTTAGTCTGTAGGGTTCAATATTGAGTTGGCCCTCCCATTGAAGTTATAACAGCTTCAACTCTTCTGGGAAGGCTGTCCACAAGGTTTAGGAGTGTCTATGAGAATGTTTGACACTGGCCAGGCACTGATGTTGGTCAAGAAGGCCTGGCTCGCAGTCTCTGCTCTAATTCATCCAAAAGGTCTTTTATCGTTTTGAGGTCAGGACAGGCCAGTCAAGTTCCTGTTCCTGTCCTGTTCCAGTCATGTTCCTTCACCCCAAACTCGCTCATCCATGTCTTTATGGACCTTGCTTTGTGAACTGGTGAGCAGTCATGTTGGAACAGGAAGGGGCCATACCCAAACTTCCCACAAAGTTGGGAGCATGAAATTGTCCAAAATGTCTTGGTATGCTGACGCCTTAAGAATTCCCTTCACTGGAACTAAGGGGCCAAGCCCAACCCCGGAAAAACAACCCCATGCCATAACCCACCCTCCACCAGTGCACAAAGCAAGGTCCATAAAGACATGGATGAGCAAGTCTTGGGTGGAGGAACTTGACTGGCCTGCACAGAGTCCTGACCTCAACCCAACAGAACTCCTTTGGGATAAATTAGAGCAGAGACTGGGAACCAGGCTTTCTCATCCAACATCAGTGCTTGACCCCACAAATGCACTTCTGGAAGAGTGATCAAACAGTCCCATAGACACTCCTAAACCTTGTGGACAGCCTTCCCAGAAGAGTTGAAACTGTTATCGCTGCAAAGGGTGCAAAGGCAGGTGTCCCAATACTTTTGACAATATAGTGTATATCATACCTGTGAGATCCCTGTAGAACAGTGATGATGAACCTTGGCCCCCCAGATTCTTTAGAACTACATTTCCCATGATGCTCAACTACACTGCAGAGTGCATGAGCATCATGGGAAATGTAGTTCCAAAACATCTGGGGTGCCAAGGTTCGCCACTGCTCTAGGAGCTGGAAATCACTGTAGTAGCCACCACGCTACTCCAGTAATCACTAGTTTCTTGGTTCTGTGGCATTTTCTCAATGAATGCATAGGATTCTCTGATTGTATGAGGTGAAGGTCATGATGTCAGTGGAGATCACTGGAGTAGCGGTGCCTAGAAAGATTCCATAGGTATGGCACATACAGTACATACTTACATGGTCCAAGGTGGACCAATGTAACTATGTAAAAATATCAATACCTGGAATGATTATTTAAAGTCCAAAAGGATTGGGCCATAAGTCTGCAAACGGCAAAGTCTGCAAGGTCACAAGGAGTTGAACCCAACCAAACAACTAAACAGCACTTTCCACGTGAATCCAAGAAAATTCAATATTAATCAACCATGAACTGTTCCAATTCTGGGAAGAAATATGAATACACAATACATTAATGCAACCACGCTTTATGAAGTTCTGATAAGATTGTTTTTTTTAATTATGACATCAAGTGTTTCATAAAACCATCAAAAGTCAACGAATAGCTCAATGAAAATCAGACTGACAAACGAGCTGCTTTGAGAGCCTAAATGTCACAACACAATCAGGATTCAGTTAGCATGTAAACCTTTCAAACATAATGTAACATTGATTATGCATTAATTGATCAATAAGCTGCCACTCAGCAGACTAATATGCAGCTGTAGCTCTCAAATGGTATTTCCATACATGAGCATAATGACATGGTGAGAGGGAGCTATGTCTTGACTCAATTGTCACACTACAGATATTATTTAAAATGATTGCTTACCTACACTTAGGGGTCTAGTTATGTGTTTTTTTCACCCAAGATTCGTACAATTTTCACATATTGGGCTCAATTGAAAAAAATGTGTGAATCTTGTATTAAAAAATGAATAAATACTGTAGATCCCTTTGTGTTTCCCTTTGGGACTCCAGGTTTGGAATTGCCTAGCTTTGTCCACCAATGTTAGTATGCATATACCATGCCTGTGGGGCCACTTTGTAAACAGAGAATTATTGTAGTAGTTACTGCAACTACAGTGAGTGCCACTGTCTTTGGGGTCCATGCCAAGCGGCTCACTGCTACATAATGAACATTGGGGTGTGTGTGGGGGGGGCTGGGGGGTACTCGCTTGCAATGAACGTCATTCACGCTTTGCATTTTCTCAATAATTGCAAGGAGTTCTTTGGTTGGACGAGGTGGTGGCATTATAATCTACACCTTGTTTATTCGATAGAGCTCCTTGCATTCACTGAAAGAAAACCAAGGCGTTTTGTGAATGGCACCCATATGGAGTGAGCAACCTATTTTGTTCACTGTGCAGCAGGGAAGCCGGAAGGCAGAGGCATTCAGAGTAGCAGCAGTGATTCTGGGCAGGTGGCAAATGCTGCTGTATGCAGCTGGGAAATTTGGCTTAGAATCCTTTATGTTCTATGAGCTAACTGCATTGAGCGCAGAAGGTCTTCACAGCAGTAAAAGGTGAATCACAGATGCCATCAATGATTCTACATTTGATCATGAGCCATCAAAGCCACCTAAAGCAACCCCTGCCATATTATGGACAAAGTGAATGTTACCAAGAACTGGAAGAATGACTAATCCAAATTTGGGTGAACAACAAATTCAAGTCAGTCATTTGAATGTGTGAGTGAATGCAGACGTCAAATTTGTGTTATTAATGTAGTAATGAGGTTGATTTACTAAAACGGGAGAGGGAAAAATCTGGGGCAGTTCTGCATAGAAACCAAACGGCTTCCAGGTTTTATTGTCAAAGTTTATTTGAACAAGCTGAAGTTAGAAGCTGATTGGCTACCATGCACAGCTGCACCAGATTTTACACTCTCCAATTTTAGTAAATCAACCCCCATGTGACAGATGATCAACAATTAGAATTTTCACTATCTTGAAAACATGGCCTTTAATTACCTTCCCTCCAAGTGGCTTACTATACTTGAACAGCTAAACGTTCACATCACTATTTGTTAACGTACTTCGAGATAAGCATGACATGTGTTGTTCAGAATGCTTCCTATGCTGTGATGGATACACATATCCATACAAGTCCTTGAAGTCAAAGCCCTAATATAAATATCAACAGGGCCTCCCTTCTGTACTGCGACCCTTCTGCGGCATTTGGGCTACTTAGTATAAAATATTCCTACTTGGCCGTACAGCTAGGTTCTCCCTCCTTTCAGTAATGGACAGCTCTGGAAGAAAATGCTGGAAGGAGGACTTGGATTGAATGCCGCAATGGCACAGCATGGAGGGAGCAAGGAGACACTCAGGGAGAGCCCAGGAAAAGAGGGGGAAGTGTCTCCTTAGCTTAGAGTTACTGTGCAGGGCCAGCATAGACTTCCAGCAGAGAACAGGACTCTAGGCTGGAACCATGTTTTGGGATCCTACCAGGCCCCGGAGAAACCTAGGACTGTGTCTGCTAGAAGTCCAGGCAGGAGCTGCTGTGAGAAAGCCACATGCTGTTGTGCTGCTGAAAGAGAGACAGAGCAGCACACGAGGCTGCTGTGTGCTCTGCTGCTGGTCCTAGGCTACTGATGATGATGACCATGAGACTGCTGCTGTGGGACCTGCTGCTGATTATTTGACAGGAGATCACTTGGGAGAGAAAGCTGCTGGATTCCTTGCCTGTACTATATGCTATAGAGCCCAGGGCTGTGTGCTGTGTTGTGTGCAGAACCATGTGGCTGCTGTTGCTTTGAGAAGGCCATGTGCTACTGTGGGAAAAGCCAAGCTGCAAAAAGAGAGTTTGCAGAAAGAGCTTTAGTGGTAGAGCAATTTAGGACTGAGCCACAAAAAAGGATCACTAAACACGAGGTAAAAGGCCTGAATTTCCAGCAAGGCTAGAGGTCATTTTTTACTTGCTAATGGCTAGTCAAGGATTGGCTCTTTTGTCTTGAGTGCCAGTAGTTGAGGTTGTTCTACCACTGTGTATTTAGAGTTGTTAAACCCCAGTTTCCTTTACAGGGCTTTTTCCTGTTTAATAATACCCATTTTCACTGTTCTAGGTGTGTCGGTGTTGTCGGGGTCAAGATAAAGGCCGGTCATCACTATGCAGGGGAGGGAGACTCAACAAAAACACATCTAGAGGCTTCTTAGGAAATAGCACCACATCGATATTTCAATGGATCGTGCTGGAAGGATGGTGGCATCACCCTCATCTAGGTGCAGGGCCACTGTTAGAAAATCATGGGGCCCCGTACAACCTACCTGGCGGGGCCCCCTTCAAACCTGCCCTCGATCCCAGAGAAGGCAGTTGACAGTGGAAGCCAGTCAGGACTAATTGAGTAGCAGGGCTACATATGGGGCAGAATGATGTATATGCAACCCAAAAAAAGGTGAAAAAGTCCCTCCATTACACTGACCTCCAGGCCTACAAACTTTGTGCTAAAAGGTGTCTGTCGGAATGGCGGGAGGTATAAGAATATGTAAATCTACTACAGGGTATGTCCATCTTTGGTTGGGCTTTTTTTTTAAAAGCACTAATGACTTTCAAGCAAAAAGTGGAAAACCCTTTAACTGAATAGCAATAGAGTTCCCCCAAGCTAAGTCCTCATCAGATTCCCCCAGCCACCCAGGTGAAGGACAGATCGAGATGGTATGTTCAACGCTGCCAAGCTTTATGGCTTTGAGGTAGACTAATTCTATCTCACTGTGTATGAGCACTTTGTACACCACAGAGCAAAGCTGACTGTTTGGATGAAACGCTATTGGGCTTCTACCAAAATTAGTTTTATCACTGTTATAAAATTTTAATTACTGTCGGTCCGCACTGCCTTCATCTGCATCGCCCAGTAAAATGCTGATTTTGCCGGAAAGCCTCACTAGCTCCCACTGTTTAAATATGTTTAATCATACATGTTTATTTTACGCACAAAACGCAATTTCGCCTCTCAAATTGTCCCTTAAGCTAATTAATGAGATTGACCTCAAGCCAATTCACTTAACAAATGTGTTCATTAATTATAGCGGTCATTAAGTGATAATAGACTGTCAGGCTGGTTATGAAAAAGTGACTATCCTTGCTTAATGTTTTCCCGATATAATTACAGAGGGAAAAAAAACCCTGCGAGGCATATATCAGCATACTCTTCTCATTATGAGTCGGGTAATATTGCCACAATATATTCTACATTGCTACTAGGACACGGAATATAAAAAGAGAGAAAGGAGTCACAATACTTGCCATGGAGTTGACTCGCTTAGGAAGGATAACAGGGGAGAACAATGGACTATACCCCTGCAGGCTAAATCTGAGCAAATTAATAGAGTTATACACATTTAAAAGGGAAATGATTAGCTTTTTACATTTTTTAATATGTATGTGCATAGGCCTAGCTTAAAGTGGACTGTAGCATAAAACCTGAAGATTTGATATCGTATCATGAACATCTAGAAATGTTAAACGTACCCAAGCTGTTCCCTAAACGATTTACCTGTTGTCTTGAATTTCTCTTGAAAAAGAGCAGTGTGAAAGCATGGGGGAAATGCATGCCAAAACCATAATGGTTGCTTTTTGTCAGTTGTTAAGGTGACCAGGATATGTTCTGTGTACCCAGCCCCTATGGGCTACTCGAGAATAGTTGTACTTAGCTTGATTTGGTTATATTTTCTCCATGAGTTTGGGTGACACCAATTCCCAGGCTATATAGATCATAATGCACGTACAGCATAACACTCAACTAGAAGGACTGCGTCTTCATCACTATTTCCTCAGCCGGCGACATGTTCTGCCCCTACCCATCCCAACATGAGACTCTGTAGCGTAGCACCCAACTGTCCCTGATTTCGAAGGACTGTCATTGAAGCAATGTCCCTCTGTCCCAACTTCCCCCTCATTTGTCCCTCATTTTGGTCTGATCTATATAGTTGTATATAAAATGCACTTTTTATCTTTCAAAAGGTGTTTCCCAGTGCTAAACCTTTCATCCAAATTCTAAATTGCTGCATTTGTCAATTTCAAAAGCCAATATAAAGGAATAGTAGTGGTAAAAAATAGCACTCGCGGCCAGTCTGGAGCTACCAGAATGGCCGGAATTCCCTCTGCCTCTAGTCTGTGCAACAGATGCGGAAGCAGCTTGAGAGGGGGAAAGGCATAGATGAGCCGATACCAAGCCCATGGTGCCACCAGAGCATCCGCATTTCGTCCTGCTCACGAAGGTCTGCACCTTCCGATTGAGACAAGACGCTAGCAGGTCCACGTCTGGCATGCCCCACCGCATACAAATCTGATGGAACACGTCCGGGTGCAGGGACCACTCTCCTTGATCCAGCACCTGTCGACTGAGGTAGTCCGCCTGCCAGTTCTCTACGCCCGGAATGTGAACGGCGGAGATCGCCGGCACATGGAGTTCCGCTTACCGCAGAATTTGAGCCACTTCCACGAGCTTTCAATCTCTACAACCTGAAGGGTTAAATGTAGCTTCACTCTTCCCAGCTCTTGGGATTCAGCATGACTACACATTACTTTAAAACATGATTTCCCTTTTCACTGACTGACATAGACAACTTCAAAAATTCTCTCTTTGGTATATTAATCTTTATTTGGTTTTCTCGTCATAGGACAAAGACATAAAACTTATAACAGATATGCAAATAATTTACATATTAAAAATAATATTTAAGATATATAACAAATAAGGATACAATACTCATCGATATGACCGAAAATGAGTAATATCCATATTCATTTTAAGGACCTAACCAAAGTAAAATAAAAAAGTGATAAAAATAAACAATTGAACTAATATCTTGTCTTGGTAAAATTGTAAAGATATTGTTATACAAAATCAAGGTTTCTTCAGATGATCACAAAGTAAGGCTCCATTCACACTGGACGCTCTCTGGGCGTCCGGCAGGAGAGGCTGCTTAGAAAACATTCTTTTGCAGCGTTTTGTAAGCAGCGTTTATCGGCGTCGGCGTTTTTGAGCGTTTTTTCTTTTTTACTTCATTAGCTTCCATTGACTACAAAAAACACTGGGCGCCGATAAACGGCCCTTTACAGGCGTTTATGAGCGTTTACCAGCGTTTATCGGCGTCCAGCGTTTTTTGTGGTCAGAAGAACGACTTTTGAACGCCAATTCAGATAACAGCCCAAAAACGCCACTGCTGTTAAGCAATAATTAACATCCATGTGTGCATGGACACATAGGATAACATAAAGGAGCATTTTTGGGCTGTTAAAAAAAACGCCCAAACAACCAAAAATGGTCGTTTATCAGCTACAGTGTGCATGAGCCCTTAATGTTGATTTTTTTTTCTTTTTTTTTCCCTTTTTCTTCTTTTTTTTTCAAAGTTTGTTCAACATAAAGAAAGGTAACCAGAAAAGGGAAAAAAATGAAAGGTATGAAAAAAAAATAAATAAAAAGATAAACAAAAGAGGGGAAGGGGTAGGAAAAGGACAGTCAAGAATTTGCCTGCACAGATTTTAAGTATCAATAGATACAGTAGGTAATGTATCCAAGGTTGCCAAGTATTATTACATTTACTTTGCTGGTTAAAGTGCAAGTCATCTTATCATTGATCATGATCCAAAAATTCTCTCCTTACTGAAGAACTTTGCAAGTTACAATTGAGGCAGTGTTGCACTTTACATCATCATCAGCACATACATAACTGTAGTGCACCCCACTTAGGAGCCGCTGGTGAAATGGGATTCCCCATCCGGCACAGCCAGGCACATCGAATTTCCACAGGCACTCAGAGTCAAGAGTCAAGTTCTTGATTTTATATTTTATTGAGGGGATACAACTTGGATGGGGAATAGGGAAATTATGGGATGCCCACTTGTCTTCAGAACTCTCCTATATACAGTCTATATACACTCCTCTTCCTCCAGCACTCAGTTGCTTGCAGGAACACAGACTCGGCTGGGACATTGTTTGAGGATCTGACAAAAAGCACTTAGTCAGATTAAGCAAAAGCCCTTTACAGAGAGAGACCCCGAGCCACTTTGGTGTGTAAAGAAGAAGTCCAGTGTCCAGCTACATCCTTGTGGCTACTGATCCCAGCATCATCGCTTCAGGCACTGCCAGCCTGCTTGGCTGCAGCTGCCTCTCTCACTTGCCCTCCTGGCTACATCCCATAGTCCTACCAGACTGTACAATCACCAGCCCAACCGGCTGACTTCTCCCTGTAGATCTCCTGGACATGCTGACTCTCTCCTGGTGTCCTCACACCTGTTCCAGTTCCTCCAGCACCCCAAGCCCCAGGCCCAAGGTCACCCCCCCAGACTAGGGGGCACTCTCAAGGGCCACTGACAGCCTCCTCAGTGCTTCTTCTCCATCTTCCACCCAACTGTCCCTTGCTGGTTTGACCCATGAGTATTTATGAGGTACTCTTCCAGCCCACTTATTGGGGATTGGCTGGGACCCTCATCAGTACTCCAAGCAGCTCCTCCTAAACTTCGCCCTCTACTTCTGGAAGCTTCTCTGAGGTTCCAGAGAGCAGAGGGAGTTGCTAGAGGTGTTGCTTGATGAGTCATTCAGCCTTCCTGAGTCACTCAGCCCTGACCTAGATTCAACCCAGGCTTGGCTGCCAGCCAAGCTAAATTTACCTACACTAACAGAAAAAAAAAACTATCTACACTAGCACCTAGCTAGAGGGTGTGACAAAACTGTACTTCACATTCAATGGGCTGTACATATCTTTATCTGTGCTGTTGCTTTGTGGTGCTGCTAATGTTGGTGCTGTCCATACCTGATGGGGAAAGTCGTCCATAGCATAATGTCCATGCTCTTGGTTGCCCTAAGCAACAGGTCCAATTGGAGGGGTTACGCCAACAGAAACAGATCACATCATACACAGGTCCTCTCTACACTGCTCCCACACTGAACGATCCTGGAGTAACCTGATTCCCCTGTATTTATGCTCTAACAATGAGAAGTGACACAAATGCAGGGGAAACCAAGTCACCAAGACATACTGTATTAATCCCTACATGCACCAGCCAATATTTAAATGTACACTAGCAACAAGACATAATACAAAGTAGGCATCTGCCTACAAGTGCACGTTCTGTGCCTTGAGTTTGATAGGTGTGAATCTGAGGTGTTAGAGCAGGGGTAGGCAACCAGTAGCCCTCCAGCTGCTGTGAAACTACATTTCCCATAAGGCATTTCAAGGCTGGCAGTTACAATTACTCCAAGAGGCATGATGGGACTTGTAGTTCTGTAACAGCTGGAGGGTCCCAGGTTGCCTACCCCTGTGTTAGAGCATTTAAGGCACTGCTGCCTCTTTTAGTTTCACCAGCTCAGATTGAGATTTTGTGATAACAGTATTGCGCTGTTCACCATTCTCCTTGCTGAAGAGAAAGCGTTAGACTCGACCACTTTGATTTTCTCCGTCGTCACGGAATTTACGAGATTGTGTCCCCATCCGTTGGACCCTGGGAGGTCGACAATGTCTTGATGTTCAGGGTAGTACGGAGAACCTCATTAACATTGACGGTCGGAACTTTACGGAATACCCTTTACATCAAAGTGTCGTCGACCTCCCGATGACCAACGGATGGGGACGAGATTGTGGAGTCTAAGTGTGGATAGTTTG
>BLSH010551090.1:493647-506133 GCA_018402905.1 Glandirana rugosa | reverse complement strand
GGAGAGCAGGAGAAGACATTTCTGCAGTCCCCTCTCATCCAGTAATCAGGCTACAACATTGTGAAGCCTAGTTTACACTTGTGGTTGTCGGACACTAAAAATAGGTGGCTGAGCCACATTTTTACCAGGGACGTGCAGTCAGTGTCTAAAAGACAAATGCTCCCTTCCAGCCCAGCCCTCTTAACTACAAGGAAAAAACAGTTTTATGTGTATAAGATTTACCCATAATCCCATGTTTTTTTCACACAGTTAAGAGGCAGAATGAGAATCTGCTGCTGCTGAAAAGGTACAAGCGAAATCATATATTATTATGCTATATGTTATAAGATAATCATTTATTATTTATCTATTTTCTGTGAAATTACTGGTTGGAAGTTATAACTTCAAACGTCAGTGATTTGTCCATTAAGCCACCTACTTGAGTACAGTTTTTGAAAATATAGTAAATTACCTTAAAAACAATATATGATAATTATTTGTATATTACTTATTTATGGCAATTAACCCCTTGCCACCCAGCCCAATTCTGACATTTCTCTCCTACATGTAAAATCATCATTTTTTTTGCTAGAAAATTACTCAGAACCTCCAAACATTATATATATTGTTTTAGCAGACACCCTAGGGAATAAAATGGCGGTCATTGCAACTTTTTATGTTACACGGTATTTGCGCAGCAATTTTTCCAACGCGTTTTTTTTGGAACTGTTTCATGAATAAAAAAAAACAGTAAAGTTAGCCTGTTTTTTTGCATAATGTGAAAGATGATGTTACACCGAGTAAATAGATACTGAACATGTCACGCTTTAAAATTGCGCACACTTGTGGCATGGCGCCAAACGTCAGTACTTAAGAATCTCCATAGACAACGTTTTAAACATTTTTAGAGGTTACCTGTTTAGAATTACAGAGGAGGTCTAGTGCTAGAATTATTGCTCTCTCTCTAACATTCGCGGCGTATGCAACCTGTGGGTATCTGGCTCTGATACCAGCCAGTGCCTCACCAGCCACTGACCTCACCGCACGTCCCTGATTTTTACTGACCCTCCCAACTGTCCCCCTAATTCGCAAAGGCAGCTGTAGGGGGTATACACATGCTTTGCATCTTGGCAGAAATTATTCTCTATTGGTGGGTAGCTGGGTAGTACCACCTATTCAAATAAATGAGGCCATGCTAAAGCTAGGCCCAATTTAACACTCCAAAATTTTTTTTTCGTTACAGGACTCTTGTATGTGTTAGCAGAGAGTGTGGAGAACATTATACTATTCTAGTCTAACAAAAAAATATACATATTAAAATCATTTTTTACTAATGTGTCTTACTGTCAGCTGGGCAGTTTTGCATTTGCAGAGATCATTATTCCACTTGGTAATAGATTTGCAAAATCAGAATCAATCTTGAGTGAGAGGCAAGGCCTCTAGTTTTAAAATAATAGTTTTTTTTCCCCCTCTTTCCCAGGAACCTTGTTAACCAAGAGCCAAATTCCTAATCACCTGAATTTGCATACAAGCCTCCTGTGCAAAAACCTGAGCGAGTAATATCATCAATAAATACTCTATTCTTGGCCATATTCATCACAGGAGATTCGAAATGCATTGCTTTCCTTAGGAAAAAATTACCTCCGCGTTTTGCCTTTTGCGAGAGGCAACGTAGAACTGCCTGTTAACACCTTAGGTGCTAATCAGTGGAGTGCAAAGATCACCCACCGTTCTTCAAGTAGGGAACGTGGAATATTTTAAAAATAGATGGATGATCGCTCCTTTTTAAAGAACAGCTCCGAAATACCGAAATAATTAAAAAGTACAAAAAACCTGGAGGAGAGAAGAGAAGAGGGTGACATGATTGAAGTCATTATTAGCGGACTCCAGCAAGAGTGGAAGAAAAAGTTTGCAAATATTATTTCTTTCAGTACTAACCCGAAACAATCATAAACGTAGAAATCTTGGTCTGCATACCTCTCCCAGTTCATGACCTAGAAAAAGTAAAAGTCAGCAAAATTAATATCGATTTTAGACAATGTGCATTGTCGGCAGGCTGAGTTTAAAGTAGTAAGCTAGACAATCCTGTCTCTGCTATGCTTGCACTGCGCTCATGTCATCACTGGAGATCAAAAGCTGCTAGAATCAGAAAAACTCCTGTATAGGTTTAGTTAAAGTGGTTTTAAATGCTGAAGTTTTTTTTACCTTCATGCATTCTATGCATTAAGGTAAATAAACCTTCTGTGTGTTGCTCCCCCACAGCCCCCACCCAATACTTACCTGAGTCCCCTCTTGATCCATTGATGTGCACGGGAACCTCGGCTGTCCCTGGTCTCTCTTTCCTCAATGGCTGAGACACAGCAGCGGGAGCCATTGTCAATAACAGGCAGTGAGCCAATGAGAAGAGAGTATGGGGGGCAGCCCACAGCTCTATGTGTCTTATGAATGCATAGAGCGGGGCTCAGGAGCGAGCACGCACCAGTGCCCCCATAGCAAGCAGCTAAGGGGGAAGAGCCAGGAGCGCCAGCAGGGGACCCAAGAAGAGGATTGGGGTTGCTCTGTGCAAAACCATGTTTTTAATTTAAAAAAAAACAAAAAAAACGTTAATATTGCTTCACTTTAAGCCCTGATAATTCCTGTATTAGTTGTGACTCTAGACTGGGAATGAGCCTGAAAGAAATTTGGCAAACTTGGTTTGGCTGCAAAACTGATCATTTCAACTCTCATGGCACCTCATGGCAAAGAACTCTCTCAGGATTTGAAAAAAAGAATTGTTGCTCTACATAAAGATGGCCTAGGCTATAAGAAGTTTACCAAGACCCTGAAACTGAGCTGCAGCACAGCCAAGACTATACAGCGGTTTAACAGAACGGGTTCCACTCAGAACAGGCCTCGCCATGGTTGACCAAAGAAGTTGAGTGCATGTGCTCAGCATCATATCCAGAGGTTGCCTTTGGGAAAAAGATGTATGAGCGCTGCCAGCATTTCTACATAGGTTGAAAGGGGGGGGGTCAGCCTGTCAGTGCTCAGACCATACACCGCACACTGCATCAAATTGGTCTGCATGGTTGTCGTGTCAGAAGGAAGCCTTTTCTAAAGATGATGCACAAGAAAGCCCACAAACAGTTTGCTGAAGACAAGCAGACTAAGGACATGAATTACTGGAACCATGTCCTGTGGTCTGATGAGACCAACATAAATGTATTTGGTTCCGATGGTGTCACGCGTGTGTGGCAGCAACCAGGTGAGGAGTACAAAGACAAGTGTTTCTTGCCTATAGTCAAGCATGGTGGTGGGAGTGTCCTGGTCTGGGGCTGCATGAGTGCTGCCAGCACTGGGGAGCTACAGTTCATTGAGAGAACCATGAATGCCAACATGTACTGTGACATACTGAAGCAGAGCATGATCCTCTCCCTATGGAGACTGGGCTGCAGGGCAGTATTCCAACATGATAACAACCCCAAACACACCTCCAAGATGACTACTGCCTTGCTAAAGAAGCTGAGGGTAAAGGTGATGGACTGGCCAAGCATGTCTCCAGACCTAAACCCTATTGAGCATCTATGGGACATCCTCAAACGGAAGGTGGAGGAGCGCAAGGTCTCTAACATCCACCAGCTCCGTTATGTCATCATTGAGGAGTGGAAGAGGACTCCAGTGGCAACCTGTGAAGCTCTGGTGAACTCCATACCCAAGAGGGTTAAGGCAGTACTGGAAAAGAATGGTGGCCACACAAAATATTGACACTTTGGGCCCAATTTGGACATTTTCACTTAGGGTTGTACTCACTTTTGTTGCCAGAGGTTTAGCTATTAATGGATGTGTGTTGAATTATTTTGATGGGACAGCAAATTTACACTGTTATACAAGCTGTACACTCATTGCTTTACATTGTAGCAAAGTGTCATTTCTTCAGTGTTGTCACATGAAAAAATATAATAAAATACTTACAAAAATGTGAGGGGTGTACTCACTTTTGTGAGATACTGTAATATATTCCTCCGTGAAACTAAAGTATTCTCTGCATGCAACAAGCTTCTAGCGAATTATTTAACACTCTGACAATAGGCTATGGGTCCCAGTGCACCCAACAGGCACCTAGCAGCACCAAATGCTTCTCAGCAAGGATGATTGGGGCAAGTGCTCAATACAGACAGACCCACAAATGGAGAGACGGAGGCATAGGACAGGAAGGATAGACAGGCAAAAGCGATTAGAAGCTTGTTAGTAGAAGATGACCAGCTTATCTACATAAGAACAGAGAAAATGGCCAAAGGTATGTGGAATTCATTACAGAAACTGCATGAGCGTTCAAGTCTAAACAGTAAACTGTTTTTGCTGCAAAAGCTGTATAAAATGAGACTACAAGAAGGCCAGCAAATGTGTGAACACCTGAAAGCTATGCTAGAGATCATAGAGCAGCTATGCGCCATCAGAGAAGACATCAAAGATAACCATATTGTTGCCCTGCTCCTCTGCACCCTTCCAGAGACATATACTGCTCTTATTAATGCTTTAGAAACAAGACCCCAGCAGGATCTGACACTAGAATATGCCCAAGGAAAATTAATTGATGAATATGACAGAAGGAAAGAAAATGCACACCATGATGACAAAGCTCTTAAGATGTTCAAAGGCACAAAGCACAACAAAGAAACCAGAGCCTGTTTTTGGTGTAAAAGGACCGGTCACTTAAAAAAAGACTGTTCTATCTGGAAAGCTGATCAGCAGAAGCTACAGCTATCCACAAAAGAAAGAGTCAAAGCAGCCACAAAGGAAACTGTAGACACACCATGGAGTGGCACTTTTAAAGTGACACCAAGCGGAAAGCCATGCAGCTGGTGCATAGACTCAGGTGTGAGAAAGCCACACGACTAGTGATGAGACCTTCTTCAGAAACATTGATTACAGTGCAAAAGACAACGTTTTCCTAGCAAATGGGGAAAGCATCACCTCTGAAGGTAAAGTCCAGGGCTTCTTGATCTGCATTACACCACAAGGAGGTCACCATGGTATACTTGTAAAGAAAGTCCTGTATGTCCCAGTGCTTTATGTACCATACAGGCTCATCACCACAAACCAGCGAGCCAATATAGTTTCTAATGACCTACACAGCAAATGTAATCACTTATGGCAGAGGCGGCTGGGGCACAGAAGTCCAAAATTTATACAGGACATTATAAAGAGAGGCTTATCAGAAGATTTGACAATATAGCCTTGCAAAGTGCTCATAAAATGCAAGTGCTGTATTGAAGCAAAAGCTCCCCTTCCACAGGTATCTAAAAAAAAACACCCACCCCCTGCAGCTCATACACAGTCATGTATGCTGTCCAATGAAAACTCTCACATCAGGCGGGAACAGATATCTACTGATTTTCATTGATGATTATTCCAGGTACACAACTACTTATCTGATGAAACACAAGAATGAAACATCAGAGAAACTTCAAAAGTTTGTTGCCATGTCTAGCAACAAATTCCAATGCAAACCTGGAATAATACGCACTGACAATGGTGGAGAATACATAAGCAAAGAGCCTCATACCTGAAGAGACAAGGAATAGTACACCAGACAACCACACCATACATGTCTACACCCAAAGACTGACAAAGTGACAATAAGCCGTAGTGTTCATTTTGATGAGAGCCCAACACCAGAAACACTGATCTCTGAAAGCTGTGGAGTGAATATGCCAAACAAACCAGAAGAAAAGGTTGACCAAAGCGAACCTCTGCAGGAATCAAAACAAGAGGTAGAACTCACAATGCCCAAATCAAGTTCCCCACCAGATTCTGCTGAATTGCCTGAAATCAGAAGATCCACTCGGGCTACAAAGGGGATAACACCCCGCAAGCTGTCATACACTGTCAAAACACACAGCATAGTTGAACCAACATCCTGGGAAGACATAGAAAAACTGCTAAAACATGAAGCCAATAAATGGAGGAAGGCAGCAGAAGAAGAATTAAAGTCACTTCAAGAAAATTAAACCTGGAATCTCACAGAGCTCCATCCTAACCGCAAAACTATAGGAAGTAAGTGGACATTCAAAGTAAAGTCAGACGCAGAAGGGAATATCCACAAATACAAAGCAGACTAATTGCCAAGGGCTACTCCCATACATTCAGTGAAGATTATGATGAAACATTCGCTCCCATCGTAAAACATTCCACCGTCAGAGCGCTTCGTGGTGTTGCAGCTGGAAAGGCATGCATGTAAAACACCTAAACATTAAAACTGCTTTCCTATATGGAGACATTAAGGAAGATGACTGCTGATGCACTCACCAAGCTTTTGTTGAAGGAACGTTATAGTTAATTCCAGAAGAAGCTGAATATAATTTGACAAAGCACATGCTGTTGAGAAGGAGTTTTGAAAGAAGCAACAGCAAGTAGCTTTCTATATTGTGAACTATATATATGCATTATACTTGTCTATACCAGAAGGTGGCACTGCAGTATGATAGTGTGTATTCTATGGTACAAAGTAATAACAGGATGTACCTTCTGTAGCTAAGTGTGTAATTGTTTGTTGTTCTCTTCCTGTCTATGACAAAAGGCATGCAATATATTCCTCCATGAAAGTAAAGTATTCTCTGTATACAACAAGCTTCCAGCGAATGATTTAATACTCTGACAACAGGCACCCTATGTATGATGTACTAGGCCATACAGTCCAAATAGAAAATGGGTTTCTGATGTGGATAAATGTTGCCACCATACAAAAATCTGCCATACAGTCCTGTCTCGCTATATTTTTTCTGTGTTGCACTGCACTCATGCCATCATTAGAGATCACAAGCTGCTAGAAGCAGACAGACCCCATAGATTTTTTACTGTCTGATTTTGCATTCACAACATTTTCAAGAAATCTCCATTTAATTTTTCTTTAAGACATTGCAAAGCAAAATTTCAAAAGCAAAAACTTGAAGTTACCTGATCCATCCCATCACTAAATACAATGACACTGTCATCAATACACAATCCCATTTATTGAATCAAATATAATTTAACTGATTCCAAAGTTCAATTCTGTTTAATTCGTTCAAGGTGCTATTTTCACACCATTCTCGCATCTATTCTCCAAAGCTTCCTAACAGCAAACTAAGTCCAAAAAGAACCGAGAGAACACTCAGAACATACACAGTTAGCAGCTTAAACACAGCCTTAACCACTTCACCCCCGGAAGGATTTTCCATTTTAGGACCAGAGCACTTTTTGTGATTCGACACTGCGTTGCTTTAACTGACAGTTGCGCGGTCGTGCGACGTTGTACCCAAACAAAATTTGCGTCCTTTTTTCCCCACAAATAGAGCTTTCTTTTGGTGGTATTTGATCACCACTGCGTCATTTCTGACCACCGCTATAAACAAAAAGAACGACAATTTTGCAAAAAAAAAAACAATATTTCTTTTTGCTAAAATAAAATAAAAAAAATATAAAAAAACAAATGTATTCATCGGTTTTGGCCGATTTATATTCTTCCTCATATTTTTGGTTAAAAAAATCGCAATCAGTGTTTATTGATTTGGTTTGCGCAAATGTTGCCATGTTTACAAACCATGAGAATTCATTTCTGGCGTTTTTATTTTTTTTTTTCACTGGTAATGGCGGTGATCTGTGATTTTTATCGGGACTTTGATATTGGGGCAGACATGTCGGACATTTTTGACACTTTTTTGGGACCAATGACATTTATACAGCGATCAGAAATTTAAATATCCACTGATTACTGTATAAATGTCATTGGCAGTGAAGGGGTTAACCTGCAGGAGGCAGGCAAGGGGTTAATTGTGTTCCCTAGCATGTTTCCTAGCATGTTCTAACTGTGTGGGGGCTGGGCTACCATGGGCATAAGAGATCTAACTGATCCCAGTGACAGGGATCAGTAGATCTCCTATGCTTTCACTGACAGAGCCGGGAACCGTGTTTACATTCCCGTTCTTTCCCTCTGGCAGGTCATCGCGGCTCGACGGGGGACATCAGGTCCACCCGAGCCATGAGCACACTCCTCCAGAGTGCGGCAGGCATGGGAGCGCGCCGCAGCGCGCCCACTCGCTAACTGAGCATGTGCGAATCGCCGCTTATATACAGCGATTAGCGGAATATAACCACACCACCGCCGTACATATACAGTACACGGTCGGGAAGTGGTTAAACCTCAGTTCATTAAAGAATGGAAGAGTTGGGAACACGGGTGAATCACCAAAAAATAAGAAGAATTTTGAGAACACCAGATATATATATATGCAGGAAATGAATTATAAAAGTTTGGTACGCTGGCACATGACCCCAGTGGTTAAACATAAATATCAGGAAGATACTCCCCCTCTGTGTTAGAGCGGCTGTAACAACATAGGCACAGCGTTCCTCATCTGGTGGGACTGCCCAATAATGAGGAATTATTGGCAAAAGGTCCAAACATATGTAAAGGAGATTACTGAGGTTGAGATAATAGATGACTCCTGGGTATGCCTATTCCATGGCTCTGAACAACCATTAAAACAATATAAGCAGTCCATAGTACCATATCAATGCAGCAAAAAGTGAAATACCAAAGAAATGGAGAGACCCGGTAAGCCCCACTTTGCGAGACTGGTGTAGGAAAGTGGAATATATATATAAGATCGAAAATCTCAGTAAGGAAGAAGAGAACTGATTAAAAAGTTCAGAAACAATGTGGGGAAAGTGGGAGAAATTTAAAGACTCCAGTACTTATAGGAAAATCCTACTCGGGGAGCTAAGGTAATCTGAGAAATCGCCCCTTTAACCTATGAGGTAGAGGAAGATAAGTCCAAAAAAAATCAACAATAAGTAGGAGTTGGGTATGGGTGGAGGGTGGGGGGGGGGGGGTAAGGGGTGGGGGGAGTTAGTCAGACAGATGTATTAATGGAGAGATATTATTGTTTGGCGTTTGAACTGTTAAGATAGTGATGTTTTAGAAAATAGTGAACTCAGATATTTTATACTCTCTCCTTTTGTATGTGAGGAATAAGAGATGAACATTCAATAGAGAGAATTGAATTTAGAACACTAATATGGCTCTATGCGGCTGAAATAATCTTTTCCCACACACTTTGAAGATGATTTTAGAACACTAATATGGCTCTATGCGACTGAAATAGGCTTTTCCCACACACTTTGAAGATGATTTTAGAACACTAATATGACTCTATGCGACTGAAATAGGCTTTTCCCACACACTTTGAAGATGATTTTAGAACATTAATATGACTCTATGCGGCTGAAATAGGCTTTTCCCACACACTTTGAAGATGATTTTAGAACACTAATATGACTCTATGCGGCTGAAATAGGCTTTTCCCACACACTTTGAAGATGATTTTAGAACACTAATATGGCTCTATGCGGCTGAAATAGGCTTTTCCCACACACTTTGAAGATGATTTTAGAACAGTAATATGGCTCTATGCCCCTGCAATAGGCTTTTCCCACACACTTTGAAGTTGATTTTACAACAATAATCTTTCCCTTAAAGCAACAGCTGGAGGCTTTCCCTGTACAACTTGGAGATGATTTTAGAATCTAAAATCATCTCCTAGTTCTATAGGGAGAGGTTCCTACTGTTGCTTAAAGAGACAGATTATTGTTTCTTGCACAAAATTAAAATGTGCATCTACATTGCTGGTTTAAAAAAAACAAAAAAAATCCAAAAATAAAAAAAACAGTGTTGGCTACCTCCTCCTCCTCCACCGCCACTTTCACCACCTCCTCAACCTCCAACTCCACATCCACCTCCATTTTTGTTTTTTTCATGTGATTTTAGCTTAAAAATTATTTTAAGTTATTTCCCTATCCCCATTTCTTTGTAGGGCACTTTTCCAACCCTTGCCCCCATTTTCCTTCCTTTTGCAGACCTCTAGGACTTTCCAGGACTTTGTTACAGCAATTTTTGTGCCTAAAAGTTCGGGTCCCCATTGATTTCAATGGGGTTCGGGGTCCGGGTCAAAGTTCGGGTCAAGTCCGGTCCCGAACCCGGACTTTGCCCCGAAGTTCGGCCGAACCTGCAGAACCCGAACTTCCAGAGGTTCGGTCAACTCTACTCCGGACACAATGGGTGAAATCTATAAGGGGTGGGGCTTATGAGAAGTGGCAGGGGTCAAAAAGGAAGGGTGGGGTTTGGCACCACCCCTCCTAAAATGTTACCAGCCGCCTCTGCTCTTTACACTGGAGCTAAGTTTCAGGCCCCATTAGACTGTCCGAATTATGGCCAATTTCCACAAAATTCGAGCTGCAGCTCACCCTAAAAGCACCTGGCTTGGCAAAATTAAATTAAAAATTTGACTGAGCCAGGTGGAAAATTATCGCCTAAACAGTGACTGCATCCTATGGCTTGAAGTCACAGTCCAGCAATGCCAGCAGCTGTAGGAGCCACAGCTGCCTGAATACAATGGAGATTCCTCCATCCAGGCTGTTTAGCATGGAGAAGGGAAGCAACTAATTTTCTCTCTGTCTCTTTCAGGCTTAATACCTGAAATTCGAGGCATCTATGCAAAGCCTTAATCAGTGACTGTCTGCTACTAGCAGTTTGTGATCTCCAATGATTGCCTCAATGCACTGCATCCTATGAATACACTATATTACCAAAAGTATTGGGACGCCTGCCTTCACATGCACATGAACTTTTATGGCATTCCAATAATGAGTTTGTCCACTCTTTGCAGCTATAACAGCTTCAACTCTTCTGGGAAGGCTATCCACAAGGTTTAGGAGTGTCTATGGGAATGTTTGACCATTCTTCCAGAAGAGCATTTGTGAGGTCAGGTACTAATGTTGACGAGAATGCCTGGCTCGCAATCTCCACTTCAATTCAATCTATCAGGTTGAGGTAAGGACTCTGTGCAGGTCAGTCAAGTTCCTCCACCCCAAACTCTCTCATCCATGTCTTTATGGATCTTGCTTTGTGCACTGGTGCAGTGTCATGTTGGAACAGGAAGGGGCCTTCCCCAAACTGTTCCCACAAAGTTGGGAGCATGAAATTGTTCAAAATGTCTTAGTATGCTGACGCCTTAAGAGTTCACTTCCCTGGAACTACGGGGCCAAGGCCAACCCCTGAAAAACAACCCCCCACCATAATCCCCCCTCCACCAAATGATTTGGACCAGTGCACAAAGCAAGGTCCATAAAGACATGGATGAGCGAGTTTGGGGTGGAAGAACTTGACTGACCTATACAGAGTCCAGAGCTTAGCCGGATAAAACACCTTTGGGATGAATTAGAGTGGACGCTGTGAGCCAGGCCTTCTCATCCAACATCAGTGCCTGACCTCACAAATGCGCTTCTGGAAGAATGGTCAAACATTCCCATAGACACTCCTAAACCTTGTGGACAGCTGAAGCTGTTATAGCTCCAAAGGGTGGGCCAACTCAATATTGAACTCTACGGACTAAGACTGGAATGCCATTAAAGTTCATGTGCATGATATATAAGAAGGCTGACCAAAGGTGAGCCTGAGTTTGTAGGAGGAGTCTGGCTATTCTTAAGCCAGCCTCCTCCTCTTGCTGCACGACGTCATTTCTGGTATTCGGGGTCACACGTCATTTCCGATTCCGGTTTGCATCGCGGTCAGCAGGCGGTGCGGCGTATCGGTCTCATGCGGGGACCCATCCAGGGTAGGGTAAGCCGGGCTGGGTGCCCGAATCATTCAGCTTCTTACTTGGCACACCGTATTGGGGGGGGGGGGGGACTGTCATGAAGCATCGGCTCGGACACACATCAGGCAGCGCACCTACCATGCTCCACTGTTAGCCAGTCATTGGGGAGGCACATGCCTCGCACGCTACCAGACGCCCGCTCTGCAGGCTGGCTAATCTACCCTCCTTATTATTATTGCTCCTGGCCTACGGGCGGGGGGGGGGGGATCCGCATCCACCATGGGGGCTTGCGGCTCTCCTTGCTGACATGCTGCGGGCAGTCAGTGAGGGGAGGCTTAGGTGCGGTTTCTCCTGCTATCTATTTTTCTGTCACCAAAAAATAAATAAATAAAAAGGAGAAATAAACAATTTCAACACATTGACATTGACCGGCACTGAGGTTCCTAACCCCCCCCCTTCGCCACACACATCCATGAGGTGGGGGGGCAGGCTGGGTTGCCATCATCTAGGTGGTGCATCTGTCGGCCATCAGCTGCGGGCATATTATCTTGGTATACATAGCCGCACGGAGGTAGAGCTCCAGGGCATTTCTTTGAAATAAAAAAAAATTTATAACAGAGTCTCATTGCAAGGTGCTGTCAACAGTCCCTCCGCTCAATCCAGGGCCACGGAGGAGGAGACAGTTTCCAGGTTCAGCTGAGCTTTTAAAAAAAATTAATAATATATATATATATATATATATATATTTATATAGCAAGAATTGACAACAGTCCCTCCGCCCACTTCAGGGCCACGGAGGAGGGGACAGTTCCGGGTTCAGCTGTGCTTTTTTTTACAAAAAAATAAAAAACATACAAAAAATAAAAAAACATTTTTTTTCGTGTCGACTTGG
>BLSH010551090.1:450399-471164 GCA_018402905.1 Glandirana rugosa | reverse complement strand
TGCCATTCTAAATTGTGAGCTATTATCCATTGTGGTAACGCGCTGCAAAATGCATGTTTTATCACACGTTACTGCAACACATAGGTGCAAAGCCAGCCTTTAGGCTTGATTTATGAAGCTTGCTCTTGCAAGCTGCAGCAGTCCATCTCTGTTCCATCACACATATATTATAAGACGGAGATGAGAATATCTTCCGCCGCTGACACGAAGGAACAGTTGTCTTTTCTATCCCTCTGATATTTCTGCTGTTTGAAGGTTGACTTGAGTCATTTTGCACCCAATTACTTTGCAGTAAATTTGTCGGATGACTCCTGTCGCGCAGTATTGATCCAACATGTCACCTTGAACTTGTTTATTGACATATCAATGCTTGCCCTGTTCAATTTACCACTTCCCAATTATGGCATTTATATGATGTCACAGCCGCGCTTGTCATGGCTAGATGAGGGCCATTTTTCCCTCTCTCGCCAATCACTTAAGGAGCAGCTGCCATTATTTTCTGACCTTTTCCTGGCCAGATGGGGGTTCATAAAATACATTATTAGCAAACATGTCACTGTTTTTTCTGTCTCTGTGTGATTTTTTTCCCTTTAAATGTGAAATATTATTTTATTGACACAAGCCAAGCTGGCGATAGAGAAGCCCAATTTTTGTCACACTTCTGTGTTTGGAGGCTCCATTTGGAATAATGTTCTATAGCAATTTGGGTCCATAGAGGGAATGAAAATTAGCGTGTTAGCCAGTTGAGTACCAGCTTGTTCATACCCTTCATTACCAGGACTTTTTTCAATTTCCAGCACTGTTATAGTTTGACTGACAATTACTCTACCATGCAATGCTGTACACACATGAATGCCATATCATTCTGAAATAGATTGAGCTTTCTTTTGGTGATATTTAATAACCACTGGGTTTTTCATTAATTATACAAAGGGCAAACTAGCGAATATATACCCTTCCAGATCCGATAGATGCCCGAAATATACGACAGGATTGGGTACCTTCTTTCATGTCATCTGGGCCTGTCCAGTGTTACAGCAGTTCTGGACAGACCTGGTGGGGGTCATTAATTTGGTGGGGGGGCTCTCCATTGGTTTGGACCCAGTGATCCTTTTGGTAGGAGTGACGGACAGGGTTACAAAAAACAGGCATAAGCAATTGTTTATTTTTTATTCTGCTTACTATGCTAGGAAAACAATACTGTTAAAGTGGAGGGAGGCGGACCCACCTAGGGTCTCACAATGGAGGTCATTGATTGATACAGTGTTGCCCCTATATAAAATTACATATATGAACCGCAGATGCCCTAAAAATTTTGATAAAATTTGGGGAGATTGGGTTAAGTCCTGACCCTGGGATGGAAAGGGTCGTACATGCCAATCTGCTTGGTAACAAATATGTAAAAGGTATAAATGAACCCATATGGATGTAACACCACTAAGGCTACACAAGGAAATATGTGCTTCTCTGTATCGTGTGACATTAATGCATAGACATCTGTAATGTAATGTGTTGTATGAGAAATAAAATAAAACTTTTCTGTTAAAAAAAAAAAATTATACAAAGGGCAAAAGACCACATTCTTGTGTTTGCTTTCATTTACCGTTTTTCTTTTTCTTTATTAATTTTTTTATTTATAAGAATCGACAATCCAATGTGACACTAACAGTCGTAGAATCACAGAAGGTGGCATAAAAGTACTTAGCAGAGATTGAAAAGGAATTATGAGATGCAGCGAATTAGAAGGTATCAAATGAGACATTTGGGAGCAATTAGACAAAATAGAAAAAATTAGCTGCACACCAACATCCGTCCAACAGGTTAATTGAAAGACTGCCACCAGGACTATGACAACGGACAAAGGGGTGACGACTTTCCATCCATCTTCCCATCAATTTTAACCATCTTCCCTGTCCCTGCTGAAGAAAAGCAGGCCCAAACCATGATGCTGCCACCACCATGTTTCACAGTGGGGATGGTGTGTTCAGGGTGATGAGCTGTGTTGCTTTTACGCCAAACATAACGTTTTGCATTGTTGCCAAAAAGTTTGATTTTGGTTTCATCTGACCAGAGCACCTTCTTCCACATGTTTGGTGTCTCCCAGGTGGCTTGTGGCAAACTTTAAACTACACTTTTTATGGATATCTTTAAGAAATGGCTTTCTTCTTGCCACTCTTCCATAAAGGGCAGATTTGTGCCGTATACGACTGATTGTTGTCCTATGGACAGAGTCTCCCACCTCAGCTGTAGATCTCTGCAGTTCATCCAGAGTGATCATGGGCCTCTTGGCTGCATCTCTGATCAGTCTTCTCCTTGTATGAGCTGAAAGTTTAGAGGGACGGCCAGGTCTTGGTAGATTTGCAGTGGTCTGATACTCCTTCCATTTCAATATTATCGCTTGCACAGTGCTCCTTGGGATGTTTAAAGCTTGGGAAATCTTTTTGTATCCAAATCCGGCTTTAAACTTCTCCACAACAGTATCTCGGACGTGCCTGGTGTGTTCCTTGTTCTTCATGATGCTCTCTGCGCTTTAAACGGACCTCTGAGTCTATCACAGTGCATTTATACGGAGACTTGATTACACACAGGTGGATTCTATTTATCATCATTAGTCATTGAGGTTAACATTGGATCATTCAGAGATCCTCACTGAACTTCTGGAGAGAGTTTGCTGCACTGAAAGTAAAGGGGCTGAATAATTTTGTACCCCCAATTTTTCAGTTTTTTATTTGTTAAAAAAGTTTGAAATATCCAATAAATTTCGTTCCACTTCATGATTGTGTCCCACTTGTTGTTGATTCTTCACAAAAAATTACAGTTTTATATCTTTATGTTTGAAGCCTGAAATGTGGCAAAAGTTCGCAAAGTTCAAGGGGGCCGAATACTTTCGCAAGGCACTGTACCTGGTTGGAGGCCAAGGTGCAGAGAGGGCTTCCCTTGCAGCTAGGTGCAGAGCACTCCCCGGAGGTGGAACAGGGAGCGCTATGCCCAGAGAGGCAGGGGTCACCGGTAGTGCAGGCCAGGTGCATAGTCTCCCAGGATGGCTTTACTGGAACCAGGACGTGCTGCTGAGTAGGAGTCCTCTGGAAACACTGGAACACACATGGCGGAGCAGGGAGAGCCGGAATCAGGATCAGGGACAAGCCAAAGGTCATACACAGGATAACAAGCAGAGTCTCTAGGATATTTAAGGAGTGACCAAAAGCAAAGTCAAAAGCCAGGCCGAGGGTCAAACACAGATCAGGAACCAGAGTGCAGAGTAGGGAGACAAGCCAGGGGTCAAAGCCAGGAATCAGGATCAGGATGGTCAGACAAGCCGGGTCGGTAACCAAGGATCAGATTAATCAGGAACAGGAACACAAGGCACAGCAGGAAGCTGAAGATAATCCAGCAACTCATGGCTCTTCTGCATGGGTTTAAATAGGGCTTTGGGCGCCAGCATCTGCCGCATTGCGTACGAACAGAAGTGCGCGCGTGCGCACTAAAGTTTGGAGCCCTCCGTTCGTTCTCGTTCTTCCACGCATGCGTACTGGCGCATTCCTTCCTGCCAACGCGCAACACCTTCATTGTTGGATTGTTCTCTGACAGGAGGAAAGGGAAGAAAAAGAAAAAAGGAAATTGGAATGGGGGGGTAGAATCCCCCTTTCCGCCTGGCAAGTCACCGTCAATCACCAATAGTAAGGTGAGTTGCAGGAGACTGGAAGTTACCATTGTGATGCAAGAGGGGACTAATCTTTGTAGAAGAAGTAAGGGGTCCAAGTTTCATTTACCTTTTATATACGATGTGAGTCTAAAAAAAATGGTGAATGGTATCAGAAAACAAGCAAAACAGAAGATACAAACAGACTACATAGTTGCCAACATTATCAAAAAATGTACAGGGACACTTTTTTGTCTGTAGGCAGGGTCTTATTATAATTAGGGGCGGGGCATTTATTTGCAGGCATGGTGTGTTTGAGGTGGGAAAATGCTGAAAAATGGGAGTGGTTTAAACTAAATGTTGGGCGTGGCTTAAAGGGGTGTGGTTAGAGTCTGAGATGAAAGAGGGATGGAGGGAGAAAGCAAGGGAAAAACAGAGGCAGAGAGAAAGAAAGAGAGAAAAAGAGAACGAGGGAGAGAGAAAGGTAGAAAGAGATAGGGAGGGAAGGAAAGAAAGAAGGAAAGAAAGAGGGATGAAGGGACAGCAGTCCCAGATCCTACACCACAATAGCAATATGTGTATTCCAGAAAGTTTAACAATCAGTAGATAAAGATCCTCCCAAACACTATCCCCCCAGGCAGATCCTATCGAACAGATACAAGAGATGGTCAGAGACTGCAGACCTAATACAAGAGATGATCAGAGAGTGTGCAAACATGATACAGGAGACAGTCAGAGAGTGTGCAGACATGGTGCAGGAGACGGTCTGAGTGTGTGTGCAGACATGGTGCAGGAGACGGTCAGAGAGTGTGTGTGGACATGGTACAGAAGATGGTCAAAAACTGTGCGGACATGGTACAGAAGACGTTTAGAGAGTGTGCGAACATGGTACAGGAGACAGTCAGAGAGGGTGTGGACATGATAAAGGAGACAGTCAGAGAGGGTGCGAACATGCTACAGCAGACTGCAGACCTACTACAAGAGATGGAGTCAGAGACTGTGGACATGATAGAGATGTTTAGAAAATAAGGACACAGATAACAGCACAAAGAGATGAGGAGGTGTACAGAGAAGTTGGGGGTGATAATCACCAGTATTGTTGTGTCGTGTCCCATCCTGGTCAGTCCCTGCACTCCTCCGATCACCTGTCTCGGGGGGCATCATAATGTCATGTGCATGCGCCCACCCGAGCCCAAGCTAGGTTAAGCTTGCCCGAGCTGGAGTGGCACATGTGCAGGTCCACATGGCCATGTTTTCACAGGTGGAAGCTGTGGCCATCTGGTGATCTGATGGGTCACCTACAGCAGTGGTCCCCAAACTTTCTGCCACCGGGGACCAGTTTCATGAAAGAAAATGCTTCCAAGGACCGGCGGGGGGTCGGCGGGTTGATCTCCACGGCCAATTTGCCGGGGCAATGCCTGCTGTTAGCACTTCAATCATCGCAACACCATGGTTGATATGGTGTCAGGATGATTGAAGCGCATTATTTCTATTATTACATTGTAACATATAATGAAATAGTTCAGCTCACCATAATTCAGAATCAGTGGGAGCCCTGAACATGTCACTTGCCACCGTTGCATGCCACCAGATGCAGCTTGTCACTTGCCATGTCACCTGCTACCAGATGCAGCTTGTCACTTGCCATGTTACCTGCCACCAGATACAGCTTGTCACTTGCCACGTCACCTTCCACCATATGCAGCTTGTCACTTGCCACCACATGCAGCTTGTCACTTGCCACCAGATGCAGCGCATCACTTGCCACCAGATGCATTATGGGACCTCCATGCTGCTATATTGCCAGAGTCACTGCTAGAGGTCTGGGGTCAGCACTGGTGATTTGGTCTCCGCCACCATTTTTGAGAATACCGGCTCTCGTGGAGGCCGAGGGGAAGAAATAAGAGGTGGAGCCTGGGTGGCAATAAAAGCTGGATGGAAATGCCTCCAGCCCCCCATCCTGTGGCCTGCTGAAGGTCCGTGACCTGTTGTTGGCTAGGCAGGGGGGTAAGGGGTTGGCAGCAGCTCTGTCTTTATTGGCAGTCGCTATTATTGCCACCTGGGCTCCGCCTCTTGTTTATTCCCCTCGGCCCCCACAAGAGCTGGTCTCAAAAATGGAGACAGAGACCAAATCACCATTACTTACTCCAGACCTCTAGCGGCGGCTCTGGCGATATGGCCTGGAGGTTGGGAACACCGGAACAAAGCCAATTTCTCGTGATTTTTGCCGAGAAACGGTAAGACCGGGACATGGGTCTGAACACCATGAATGTCCCGGGAAAGTCGGGACTGTTGGCAACTATGAAATTACCTTTATTGACCTTCAAAATAATGGCTATCCTTCACAACACAGGTAACATTCATAAAGCTTCTGGAAACTGTCTGCAAAGGCCTCTTTAGGAATCGATCGCAGAACCCCTGTCACACAATCTTGGATTGCCACCACGTCTGCAAAACGTGCGATCAACATTGTCTTGACCTTGGACTTTTGCAGGCGACTCTTTTTGGTTTTATTGGGAAGACAGTGAACGCCATTCCATCGATTGGATTCCGAATCAAACTGATAGCACCAGGTCTCATCTCCTGTGAGGATGGTTTGCAGAAAGGATGGATCCTGGTCACACATGGTCATGAAATCTCCAGAAGTTTCTTTCCACTTTGCTTTCTGTTCATCTGTCAGCTTGTGCAGCACAAACAGGGACCAGATCTTCCCCGTACCCAAATCTTTGCAGATGATGATGCACACTGTGTCCTTTCTAATGCCCAATTCCTCATCAATCGTAGAGTCAGCCACCGATCTCGTGCCAGCATTTGTTGTACTCACTCGATTATGTCTGGGGTTCTGCTTGTCGATGGCCAACAAGACCTTGGCTCATCCTCAGTCATTTCCTTCCCATCGCAAATGTGTGTGAGCCAGTCCTAAACACATGTTCTGCTCATGGCTTCTATCCACTTGCACCAACATTTCATGTGTGTCTATAGTCGTTTTACCCAATTTGTAGCAGAACTTGATGTTCTCTCGTTGCTCCATTGCACTGTGACCCTACCTTTCACACTGACTATGGTCGACTGCCCACAGCAGGTTTTACCTTGATGGTCACCGGTACTCCACGCTAGGTGGCACTTCTCAACGTGTCTCTGGATAGCCATGTGCATGCATGCACACCTGGGCCATGTTGGTGATGATATATCGGACCATTCACCCAACTTTTTAGACACACCTCTTATTTACCTTCCCACAATCTAACCACTTCCATACTGCATGAATTCCAGCATTCTTCTCCTACATGTAAAAATCATAATTTTCTTGCTAGGAAATTACTCAGAACTCCCAAACATTATATATACAGTATCTCACAAAAGTGAGTACACCACTCACGTTTTTGTCAATATTTTATTCTATCTTTTCATGTGACAACACTGAAGAAATGACACTTTGCTACACTGTAAAGTAGTGAGTGTACAGCTTGTATAACAGTGTAAATTTGCTGTCCCCTCAAAATAACTCAACACAGCCATTTATGTCTTAACTTCTGGCAACAAAAGTGAGTACACCCCTAAGTAAAAATGTCCAAATTGTGCACAAAGTGTCAACATTTTGTGTGGCCATTATTATTTTCCAGCACTGCCTTGGGCATGGAGTTCACCAGAGCTTCACAGGTTGCCACTGGAGTCCTCTTCCACTCCTCCATGACGACGTCACGGAGCTGGTGGATGTTACAGATCTTGCGCTCATCCACCTTCCGTTTGAGGATGCCCTGCAGATGCTCAATAGGGGTTAGGTCTGGAGACATGCTTGGGCAGTCCATCACCTTTACCCTCAGCTTCTTTAGCAAGGCAGTGGTCATCTTTGAGATGTGTTTGGGGTCGTTATCATGTTGGAATACTGCCCTGCGGCCCAGTCTCTGAAGGGAGGGGATCATGCTCTGCTTCAGTATGTCACAGTACATGTTGGCATTCATGGTTCCCTCAATGAACTGTAGCTCCTCAGTGTCGGCATCACTCATGCAGCCCCAGACCATGACACTCCCATCACCATGCTTGACTGTAGGCAAGACACACTTGTCTTTGTACTCCTCATCTGGTTGCCGCCACACACGCTTGACACCATCTGAACCAAATAAGTTTATCTTGGTCTCATCAGACCACAGGACATGGTTCCAGTAATCTTGTCTCAGCAAACTGTTTGTGGGCTTTCTTGTTCATCATCTTTAGAAGAGGCTTCCTTCTGGGACGAGAGTCATGCAGACCAATTTGTTGCAGTGTGCAGCGTATGGTCTGAGCACTGACAGGCTGCCCCCCCCCCCCCCACCCCTTCAACCCCTGCAGCAATGCTGGCAGCCCTCATATGTCTATTTCCCAAAGGCAATCTCTGGATATGACGCTGAGAATGTGCACTCAACTTCTTTGGTCGATCATGGCGAGGCCTGTTCTGAGTGGAACCTGCCCTGTTAAACCGCTGTATGGTCTTGGCCACTGTGCTGCAGCTCAGTTTCAGGGTCTTGGCAATCTTCTTATAGCCTAGGCCATCTTTATGTAGAGCAACAATTCTTTTTTTCAGATCCTCAGAGTGTTCTTTGCCATGAGGTGCCATGTTGAACTTCCAGTAACTAGTATGAGAGAGTGAGAGCAATAACACCAAATTTAACACACCTGCTCCCCATTCACACCTGAGACCTTGTAACACTAATGAGTCACATGACACAGAGGAGGGAAAATGGCTAATTGGACCTAATTTAGACATTTTCACTTAGGGGTGTACTCACTTTTGTTGCCAGTGGTTTAGACATTAATGGCCGTGTGTTGAGTTATTTTGAGGGGACAGCAAATTTACACTGTTATACAAGCTGTACACTCACTACTTTACATTGTAGCAAAGTGTCATTTCTTCAGTGTTGTCATATGAAAAGATAGAATAAAATATTTACAAAAATGTGAGGGGTGTACTCACTTTTGTGAGATACTGTATATATTTTTTTTAGCAGAGACCCTAGGGAATAAAATAGCGGTCATTGCAACTTTTTAGGTCACACGATATTTGCGCAGTAATTTTTTCAAACTCAATTTTTTAGAAAAAAATAGACTTTCATGAATTTAAAAAAAACAGCAAAGTTAGCTCATGTTTTTGTATAATGTGACAGATAATGTTACACCGAGCAAATAGATACCTAACATGTCATACTTTAAAATTGCGCACACTCGTGGAATGGCGCCAAACGTTGGTACTTAAAAATCTCTACAGGTGATGCTTTAAAAATATTTTACAGGCTACCTGTTTAGAGTTACAGAGGAGTCCTTGGGCTAGAATTATTGCTCTCACTCTAACGGTTGCAGCGATGCCTCACATGTGTGGTTTGAACACTGTTTACATATGCGGACATGACCTATCTCTGCGTTTGTTTCTGCGTGCGGGCACCGTAGTGTTTACAACTGCCAGGTCGGACATGACATCATAACGTCGCTCCCGGGTCTCCGAGAGTCATAGAGACTGCCGGGGACCATCTGGCCCTTGGTATTCTGTATAGCTAAATTTCAGCGCTGGCAGACTCCTTCTACAGCTTGCCGAACGCACGGGCAAGCCGGTAGAAGCAAGATGGTGGCAGGAGGGGGGGAAGACGTTCCTTCCCGCCGCCTGTAAAAATAATCAAGTGGCTGAACTGCTGCTATGATTGTTTTTACAGTGCAGGGAATCGCTGGCTAAAAAAGATTATATCTGCATGATGCCTGTATCTGCAGGCATTATTCAGATATCCCTACTGAAATTCCAAGACGTCATATGACGTACTGCGATATGGAATTGGTTAAGGTTGGTAATGATACTTCAACCCCCGCTACACACACACACACACACTTTAACCACTTCAGCCCCGGAAGGATTTACCCCCTTCCTGACCAGAGCACTTTTTGCAATACGGCACTGCGTCGCTTTAACTGACAACTGCGTGGTCATGCGACGTTGTACCCAAACTAAATTTGCGTCCTTTTTTTTCCCACAAATAGAGCTTTTTAAAAATCCTACAATCATTGGTGGTCAGTGGCACTTTAACCCCCATGTCAGGATTTCATTTATTCATTCTTGTAAAAATACTATCCATTTTGAGGGATGAACCTGGCCTGGTGTAAGGGACATGACTGTCCTGAAATGGAGGCACCATGTACTGCCTCCCAGTATCCTTGTTAGTGTCCAAACCAATCTCTGTGGATCCTAGCTCCATGTACATAGTGCCTTGACTTCTCTGCAGTTTGAGTTTCTCAGTGTGGTAATGCAAGCTATGGTATTGGACAACTAAATGACAGATGAGTGGGGCTTAGTGCCAGTATGATAGGGGCTTAATCCTGATTTGGGAAGAAGTAGAATACATACCTACAGCCTACTTTATGCATATGCGTGCTGTCTTACACTATGGGGTTGATTTACTAAAGCTGGAGAGCGCAAAAACCGGTGCAGGTTTGCATGCTAGCCAATCAGCTTCTTAACTCAGCTTGTTTAATCAAGCTTTGACAATAAAACCTGGAAGCTGGTTTCTGTGTGGAACTGCACCAAATTTTGCACTTTCAAGCTTTAGTAAATCAACTCCATATTACCAAAAGTATTGGGACACCTGCCTTTACACACACATGAACTTTGATGGCATCCCAGTCTTAGTCCATAGGTTTCATTATTGAGTTGGTCCACCCTTTGCAGCTATAACAGCTTCAACTCTTCTGGGAAGGCTGTCCACAAGGTTTAGGAGTGTCTATGGAAATGTTTAACCATTCTTCCAGAAGCGCATTTGTGAGGTCAGGCACTGATGTTGGACGAGAAGGCCTGGCTTGCAGTCTCTGCTCTAATTCATCCCAAAGATGTTCCATCGGGTTGAGGTCAGGACTCTGTGCAGGCCACTCAAGTTCCTCCACCCCAAACTCGCTCATACATGCCTTTATGGACCTTGCTTTGTGCAGTGGTCGCAGTCATGTTGGAACAGGAAGGGGCCATCCCCAAACTGTTCTCACAAAGTTGGGAGCATGAAATTGTCCAAAATGTCTTGGTATGCTGACGCCTTAAGAGTTCCCTTCACTGGAACTAAGGGACCAAGCCCAACCCCTGAAAGACAACGCCATATCTAAATCCCCCCTCCACCAGATTATTTGGATGGCAAACAGGCTCAAATTGAGTTTTTGTGTTTGCTTATGAAGCCAAATGAGAATTCCAAATGTTAGATCGTAATATGTGACTAAGTGTTTCATAAAAAAAGGGTTCAATAAAGCTTTGAGAGCATAAAAAAACCTCCAATTGACTGCGTTGTAAACATCACTTTCTATGAGATCGCCATAATTTTTTCCTGTTTCGATCCCATTTCAATTCAATCACAATTATTTTTTTTCAAAAGCCAACAGTATTTCCAAATCAACTGAATTAAAATTCATATCAAAATGTGCATTTGATCCATATCAGTTTCACCTATACAATTGACCAAGTTCTGGTGGTTGATCAAACTCGTAGCTGCTAACTTTAATTTTCATAGTATTTGCGAATCTCTATGGGGAAGAGTTACTAAAACTGGAGCGTGTAAAATTTGGTGCAGCTCTACATATAGACCGATCAGCTTCCAGGGTTTATTGTCAAAGCTTAAAGTGGTTGTAAAGGCTGAAGTTTCTTTTTTTTATCTTCATGCATTCTAAGACAGCACGTCCAGGAGATCTCCAAGGAGAAGACAGCCAGGTGAGTTGTTGAGTGTTGCAGTCGGGGAGGACTGAGAGGCAGCCTGAGGGGACTGGGTAGGAGCAGTCTGAGATGGATGCAGAGTCAGTCTGGGGGGACTGCGGAAGATTAGCCAGAAGGGTTAGAGAAAGGGGCTGCCTGAAGAGGTGGTGCTGGGATCAGTAGGCACAGAAGGACAGCTGGGCACTAGGACTTTGCTCCACTATCGAGGGGGCCGCGGTCCCTGCCTGTAAAGGGCATTTGCTAAATTCTTGTGTTACAAGCAAGTGTTGTGCTGGAGGAGCTGAGGAGTGTGGAAGTTCAGTCCCTGAATACCCTTAATCCCAACCAAGTACAATACTCCTAATAAAAATACAAAAACAAAGCTGCAAGGACTGTTTCTTGACTGACTGGCTATAGAAAATTCTGTGAGCCTGGCTGTGCAGGGTGGGGGATTCCTTACTCACCAGCGGCTGCTGCGGGGGTGGGGGGGGTTGGGGTAGAACTACACACAGCTAAGACAAAGGAGCCGAAAGGAGAACCATTTAGCGAATGGTCAGTGCAGGACTTACCACCTCCCGGAGATACCAGTATTTAGAGCAGGGATATGCAATTAGCGGACCTCCAGCTGCTGCAAAACTACAAGTCCCATCATGCCTATGCCTCTGGGTTTCATGCTTGTGGCTATCAGTCTTGCTATGCCTCATGGGATTTGTAGTTCTGCAACATCTGGAGGTCCGCTAATTACATATCCCTGATTTAGAGTATTCTGTTGCAAAGGTCATTCTTTCTCTATGTTTTTGGGAAAGCAACAGAGTCAGTTTACCTAAAGTATTATTATACCAAACTGACCCATAAGAACTGACATATCTCAACTATGACAGTAGATATGTTTCTGGCATCTTAATAGAATGAAGATTTGGTTGACATTGTGCTTATTTTATTGTAATGGGTTATTTAGCTATTCAATATGTTTTTCCATCTGTGCGCCCTCTTCTTTGTGACCCCCGCCATGATCGGACAGGAGGTCTATGGAAAGAGAGGTGTCAATGCTCAATACAATTACGCAGCCTTGTTGTGGAGGCACTGACTTGTGAAATTATTTTGTATAGTCGTACATCAGTCAAGTGCTTTTTTACACATATGCACGACCACAAAATGCGCAAGGTTAAATTTTCATCTAGTTATCCACGCTGCTGTGAAAATGGGGAACGGTTCTCTTCTAAAGGCAGAGGAAGTGTCCTGACCTCTCTTGTCTGGAAGGCAATGTCTGAGTTAAATTAGCCCCTCGCTGTCTTGTCTTCAGCACGTGGGCCAACCTGCTGGAAGTGCACGTTTTAAATCTGTCACTCCAAGGTCAATGGAAAGTATTTACAAAGTCGAGAACAATTCATGTTTTGTACAACAGCAGTTTCCTTCACTATTACCTGTAAATATATCTTTCTTTGCTCCATGCTGTGACAGTGCTTGTCCCTCAAAGAAAGCAAACACAAGCTTTGAGATAGGTAATAAATTACTTACATGTCTTAAAATAAGGAGATCTGAGCCAAAAGTACCGAAGCAAAGCTTTAAAGGATGTAAAAAGTTGAAGATATAGAACAGGCATTTAAAATGAGGTCTGCAACAATATCCGCTAGCTGTGCACGCAGCAACTGAAATGGCTATTTGCTTGTGTTAGAAATGATTTTTTTATTTCAAATCAATAGGATTGAACAGCTCAAACGGAGGTCAGAAGCAGCTCAAAAGGAACTCAAGATATTCTCTTATATTATACTGTTTTTACAAATTTACTAGGGGCATAGGCGCGCGCACATAGGATGGCAGGTGTGCCCGGGCACACCCTAATCACCCTGTACTGTGCAGATTCTCCCTGCTGCCTGGCTGCAGAGAAAGGGACTGGGGAATCTCTGTCCTCAGTCTCTGTCTTTGTCTCAAAAGTGAGACATCAGGGGTTTGTTTAGACCCTCGATATTTCAGCAAAGCCCCCCCAGCAAGGCTCCTAAAATAAATTGTAAAAAAAAATATATATATAATATTGTAAAAAATAATTTAAAAAACTAAATTGTAAAAAACAAATAAAATAAAAATAAACTACTGACACCTATCTCTGCCCTGCTGACACCGCTGTCTGCCCTTCTGACATAAATACACACACACCCTCATGTTTGTTTGCGCTTTCTGGTGCACACCCTAATGCAATAGGCTGCGCACACCTATGACTAGGGGTGAACTGAAAGGAAATGTTGGTGCCGAAACCGAAAATTCAGGATGCACTTGGCTAAAAACCAAAACCGAAAATTACCGTTTTTAAATATATATATATATATATTTATATATAATTGTATTCTATTTGACTTTTTAATTAATACCATACATTTAAATGAATATGAATTTATTGTCGGTCATTATCGGCACCTTTAGCGCAAAAAAGCTCAAGAAAAATGCATCCCTTTACATTCTATGTATGTCTTCACACTAGTCCGTTCTGCTGTGGTGTTAAAAATCTTGTCTGCGGCATTTCTGGTTAGAAAAAAAGCGTACCAAAAACGCACCTCCCTGTTGAAATGCATTGAAAATGCAGCAAGAACGCATCAATAATGCACCCATGTTACATTTTTGATGCGGTTTATGAGTCACGTGATCTATGAAAAACACACCATAAGCACAGTAAAATCGTGGTAAAATCCCGCAAAAATCAATGTGCAATTGACATAAAATCTCAACAAAATCACTTGCATTTTCCGCGCCATTATCGACACTTTCTTCTCTATCGGCAAAATGACGATAAGATCATTTTCAGCCGATAGCCGAAAACTTTGGTGCATCTATAAAATTTACATTTATAGTACCCTCTAGGGTGCTACTAGAATAGTGCAAGCAAATTACCTGGCTCATGGTAAACTGAGTTTTTGATCCGGGTCAAAAGTTTACTCCAGTTCAAGCTGGATGACTCATACAGGTGGTTCTCTAGTGCCTTCCCCCTGGTTCTGGAAGTTTGGAGAAATTTCTAGAAGCTGTAGGGCGGCGGCCAGGAGTGTTGATCTGCATACTTTGGGGAGCTTAGCCAATCCCCAGGCAGTGAGCCTGACATGGTGTCTGAACCAGCCCTTAAATATGGGTGAGTCATGCTGGAAGGAGGATTTGAGTGGAAGATGAGGAGACTGTTGGTGGCCCTAGTGGGGATCCCCTGGCCAGGAAGGTGGCACTGCCTTGGACTGGAGAGGCAGCGGGAGCAAGGAGGACAGTGTGAGTACATCAGCATGGTCAATGACTTAGAAGGGGAAAGACTTCCATATGTAGCAAGCCTTTCTGGAAGACAGTGTTGTGCTTAATCCTTCCTTTTCCTATGCCCTAGGAGATTTTCAGAGCATCTGGGTCAGCTGGTGAACTGGGATCAGTGTCTACAGAGGAGTGGGATACTCCTGGATGTTGCTTACTACACAAAGTACTACTTTTTAAGGGACTGAGAGTTCCTAGTCCTTAAGGGGCTTTTGCATTTTTCATCTTAAGAGACTGTCAGTGTCCAGGAAAGGACATCTCAAGACCTTGTACATAGGGAGGAAGTTGTCCCTGTTTTTTTTTCTTTGATTCAAGTTGGGCATCCCATATAGCCCTTCACCCATCCAAGTTGTTCCCCCTAATAAAACAAAAAAACAAAGCAAAGGGGCTGACTTCTTGTGTCTGGATGCAAGCGGAGAATGCGTGTTGCCTGGGTGTGCAGGAGTAGTAGAGCCAGTTATCAGCACCTCCGGCGGGGGTAGTGCTGCACATTATTTACTGCCCAATACATAGATGCAATACATACTGATTAAGGTCTGTTTCACACCTATGCAGGTTGCAGTTTGCACATTCCAGGTGCATTTTGCGTTTTTCAATACACGTTTTTGTTCCATTGAAGTCTATGGAACCAAAATCCAGAAAAAAAAGTCCCTGGCCCTTTCCATAAAATGCATTGATGTGAACATGACCCATGGGAAATGTAAAATGTTAAATGTACTGTAGTGCGTTCTGCAAAACTGAAAACGCACTAAAAAATGCATAGATGTGAACCAGGCCTTAACCACTTACCAACCAGAAGGTTTTCCAGCTTTAGGACCAGAGCACTTTTTGCGATTCGGCGCTGCGTCACTTTAAATGACAATTGCGCGGTCGTGCAACGTTGCACCCAAACAAAATTTGCGTCCTCATATTTGTGATAAAAAAAAATCGCAATTGGCGTTTATTGATTGGTTTGCACAAAAGTGGCCGCGTTTACGGATGATGAGAATTCATTTCTGGGGGTTTTTATTTTTTACTAGTAATGGCGGCGATCTGTGATTTTTAGCGGTACTGCGATATTTCAGCGGACATGTCGGACATTTTTGACACTTTTTTGGGACCAATGATATTTATTCAGCGATCAGAAATTTAAATGTCCACTGATTACTGTATAAATGTCATTGGCAGTGAAGGGGTTAACCTGCAGGGGGAGAGCTAGGGGTTAAGTGTGTTCCCTGGGTGTGTTCTTACTGTGGGGGGGGGGGTTGGGCTAGCATGGGCATGAGAGATCTAACTGAACCCAGTGACAGGGATCAATAGATCTCTCATGCCCCTACTAACAGAGCGGGGAACCGCCGTGTTTACATCGGCGGTTCCCCGTTCTTTCCCTGTGGCCACTCATCGTGGCTCGCCGGCGGACATCGGGTCCGCCCAAGCTGCGGGCACACTCCTCAGGAGTGCGGCGGGTGCGCGCGCGCCCCCTAGTGGCTGATTGCAGATCGCCGTCTATTTACGGCGATTCGCGCTCAGCATCCCGACTGCCGCCGCGGTCGGGAACTGGTTAAGGAACTAAGGAAAAAAGGGGGGGGGCGGGGAGAATTGGGACTTTATTTGAAGCCATGACGTTGTAGGGTCATGCGCTTTCATCCCTGTTATTTGATAAAGTAGAAGAAATGAGTTGGGACTTTAAATGACATGTGGTTGGAAAATATAGAGAATGGATCATGATAAAAGGTTTTATTAAGGAATTCATCTCAATACAGAATAATATATTGCACATACAGGTAATCAAGAATAAGGACAATAACATGATTGTGTCAAAAAAGACAACGGCATAATTGTACAGTATCATAATCAATATATATATATAATGATGAATTCATACATTTTATAAAATTCCCTGAGCCATCCATTAATATATACATACAATTGATAGTGCACATATGGTAATTTGTGTGATGCCATGGCCTCATGATGCCCCTTTAGGGAGTTACCCCAATGACATAATTAGGAAAGTACTAGGGTAGGACATAGTAAGCAATTGGTAGCTCTACGCGTTTCGTGATTTGAAATCACTCATCAGGAGGGCGCTTGTACTTCATCTGGAATAGATGTTGGAAAAAATGAGTGTTTACTATTACATGTCATAGGAACCAATTGAGGGGTATATTTTCCTACCACATGTGTCATTTAAAGTCCCAACTCATTTGTCCTACTTTATCAGGCCTTAAGGAAGATGATTAAGACTACTGTTTGTCCATCAATAGGGTTTGGAGAAGTTCAAAGAAGTTTGGATGCCAAACCCAAACCCCATTGAAATCCATTTGAATCCGTCAAAACAAAAAGGCTCATTTTCTAAACTAATAGGCAGGTTGTCAAAAAATAGCATGAGAAGTGAGCACTGCCCTGGGGAACATGCATCAGGGCAAACAACATCTTTAAAAGTTCAATTTGGCCGGGAGCAGTATTTTTTTTTTTTTAAGCGCTGACATTTACAAAGGAAAAAGAGTTTTAAGTTGCTGGCAAATGACATTACCCTTTTGGCTTCTATATATAAAAATGCCACACAGACCACTCAATATTTGGGGCACTTTTGGAAGGGTTTGTGTGTTTTTTTGTTTAAGAAGCTGGCAATGAAATGTCATCTGCCGACAATTTAAACTGTATCATCTTTTTCCTTTGAAAATGTCACTTTTGCTGTAGCACATCCTAGACCAAGAATGAAAAAAAAAAATTCCCCTTCAAAATGCATACCAGATCATTTTAATCTAATATGCATTGCTGACCGCCTAACTGTAAATATACGTCATTACTTTGACGTTAAATACCGGGATTATGGCAGCAGCTAGCTGTCATAACCCCGGCATCTTAGGCGGCTGGCTTTCAGATTCAAGCTTTTGGATTCACCACGGGATCACTTTTATAGGCGGCGAGAGAGGTGCTCTCCTCCTGCCATTTCCCGGTTGTTTCCGGGTTCACTAGAGCAGTCGGTAAACCCGGAAGCGATCCGATTCTGTGGATCAGTGGTTCTCAACCTCAGTCCTCAACTACCCCCAACGGGCCATGTTTTCAGGTTTAACTTTACTTCACGCAACTGCTTTAAATCAATATCAATCAACACTTCCCTATTTACTTAGTGAACTGAATCTCTTCCATCTAATCTCCGGGCTAAGCATCAATCAGGCTAAATGTTCATTCCTCCCAGTTAATCTCCCCTCTGATATAGTATCCAGCATCAAAAATCAATACAATTTTATGTGGTGCACTCATTCCATGCACTATCTGGGTATTCAAATTACTCCCCATTTCAATTCCCTATACCAACATAATTTCCTTCATTTATTTTCCAAAATTAAGAATCTCCTTAAATTATGGTCCTCCTACATATTTCCTAAGACTATGTGCGGTCAAAATGACTATCCTTCCCAAAATTCTTTTTTATTTTTGCACTATACTCATCAATATTCCAAAATATCAAATTTTATCTATCCAAAAAGGAATTAACAATTTTATATGGGCAGGTAAGAAGCCCAGATGTAATTCTGACCTACTTCATAGACCTCAACAAGAAGGTGGTGCAGGGTTACCTAACATCTGGCTGTATTATACAGCTACGAGACTTACCCATATCACACAGTGGTTTTCCAACACATCTTTGATCCCTTGGTTAACCTTTGAAACAAACTCAATTCTTCCACATCATATACAAGGGTTCTTATGGTCCCCTAAGACCAAAGCGAGACAATTTCAACGCTGCAACAACATAGTCTCACACCTTCTTCAGTTCTGGCTAAAAATTAAAGACTCACTCAAACTTATGTCCACGTCCCCCCCTTTATCCTCATTCCTGGGTGATCCTGATATCTGCAGGCTCTTCACACATAACCCAACCTACCAACCATGGAGATCCTTAAACCTCCTAACTTTTAAAGCCTTTGTAGAGAATGGTACCTTCCTCCCATTTAGTAAACTTGCAGAGAAATATAACCTACACCCCACGTTGGAAACACAATATAATCACATCAAGGAGTTTTTTGTTAACCTGTATTCCCTTATACCTACCTCTCCGTATGCAATATTTGAACAAATTTGCATCAACACTTAGCCCGTTGAGATATTTGTAGAAAGATGAGATTAGACCTTTACCTCTTGTAAAGGTCTAATCTCATCTTTCTACAAATATCTCAACGCTTTTTCTCAACCTGTTAAGTCACAAGCCATGTTGAAATGGGAATTAGATTTGGATTGTACTATCTCAATTAAAGAATGGTACCTCAGAATTGATAATATGCGCAAATGTAACAGAACCACAGCCTTTAACCACTTCAGCCCCGGAAGGATTTGCCCCCTTCCTGACCAGAGCCCTTTTTGCGATTCGGCACTGTGTCGCTTTAACTGAAAATTGCGCGGTCGTGCGACGTTGTACCCAAACGAAATGTGCGTCCTTTTTTTCCCACAAATAGAGCTTTCTTTTGGTGGTATTTGATCACCGCTGCGTCATTTCTGATCGCCGCTATAAACAAAAGAAGAGCGACAATTTTGCAAAAAACCCCAAATTTCTAACTTTTTGCTAAAATACAAATCCAAAAAAAAATATATAAAAAAACATTTTTTTTCATCGGTTTTGGCTGATTTATATTCTTCCTCATATTTGTGATAAAAAAATTGCAATCGGCATTTATTGATTGGTTTGCGCAAAAGTTGCCGCGTTTACGGATGATGAGAATTCATTTCTGGGGTTTTTATTTATTTATTTATTTTTTACTAGTAATGGCGGCGATCTGCGATTTTTAGCAGTACTGCGATATTTCAGCGGACATGTCGGAACATTTTGACACTTTTTTGGGACCATTGGCATTTATACAGCGATCAGTACTATAAAAATGCACTGATTACTGTGTAAATGCCATTGGCAGTGAAGGGGTTAACCTGCAGGGGGTTCTCTAAGGGTTAACTGTGTTCCCTGGGCGTGTTCTAACTGTGTGGGGGCTGCCCTGGCTGGGGAAGGGAAGTGATCACAGCTTCCATGTAGAGGAAGGCTGTGATCACAGCCCTTCCCCCTCTCACAGAACGGAGGTCCGTGTTTACTTACACGGACCTCCGTTCTTTTACTCCGGGGGGGGGCATCGCAGGTAGCCGGCGGAGATCGAGTCCGCCGCACCCGCTCCCTGGCCCTCCCCGGACACAGTGAGCGATCTGGCAGCCGCCGTCAAATGACGGCGGTTTGCCCAGGAGAGCCATCTTGTCGCCGTCAACCTGCGGTTGACAGTCGGCAAGTGGTTAAAGAAACTCCAACAAAAATTTTTATACGCTGGTACATGACACCAGATAGAATACATAGATTCTACCCAAGTATATCCCAATTTTGTTTTAGAAACTGCAAAGAAACAGGTACCCTATTTCACATCTTCTGGCAGTGCCGCCATTTAGATTCCAAATGGAAAAACACATCTGAAAAAATTTTCCAAATCACAAACAAACACATTATACTTAACCCTCAACTATGTATCCTATACCAAAATATTCCAGAGTTATCCAAACCTTGTTCCAGACTTGTATATTCATTATTAATCTCTGTACAATGGATGATCGCTTGTAACTGGCTATCGCCCACTCTTCCTTGGCAGCAGGTCTTGAGTAGAATGAATATGGTCAAACTGACAGAAAGAATGTATCACTCGGTTCAAGATAGTATGCATTTATTTGAAGAGAAATGGTTTTTGTGGGATAAATGTTCATTGAACTCGAATTCCTAATATCCTTATGCCCTCCTTTCTTTTAGATGCTTCCTGTATCAGTTCCATATCAAATTTCTCTTTGTCTTGTATTTATAATCTTCCAGTAGTATATTTTTATTTTGACAGTTATCATAGGTTACCAATGTTTTACAACAACAATGTCCAACAAGAATGTCTATTTACCACGGTTAACAATTTTTCGACCATAATCCAAACTTTTTATGTTCTGTTTCTCTTTAAACTATACCTTGACTATGTCCTTCGTAGATTTTCTTTCCTCCCGTATTCCTATAATCCTTAAGCTCAAGTTACTTGTAAATAGGGTGTTTTTGGTAAAGAGAAGTTTATTTACGTATGATAGAACTTGGCTCACTATGTAAGAAAGACAGTCAAACTGGTATAAGTAAGATGAGTTCTGGACGACGGTTCCTTCTCACCCGCTATCGGT
>BLSH010551090.1:427940-450389 GCA_018402905.1 Glandirana rugosa | reverse complement strand
AAAGAAACTCCAACAAAAATTTTTATACGCTGGTACATGACACCAGATAGAATACATAGATTCTACCCAAGTATATCCCAATTTTGTTTTAGAAACTGCAAAGAAACAGGTACCCTATTTCACATCTTCTGGCAGTGCCGCCATTTAGATTCCAAATGGAAAAACACATCTGAAAAAATTTTCCAAATCACAAACAAACACATTATACTTAACCCTCAACTATGTATCCTATACCAAAATATTCCAGAGTTATCCAAACCTTGTTCCAGACTTGTATATTCATTATTAAGCTCTGTACAATGGATGATCGCTTGTAACTGGCTATCGCCCACTCTTCCTTGGCAGCAGGTCTTGAGTAGAATGAATATGGTCAAACTGACAGAAAGAATATATCACTCGGTTCAAGATAGTATGCATTTATTTGAAGAGAAATGGTCTTTGTGGGATGAATGTTCATTGAACTCGAATTCCTAATATCCTTATGCCCTCCTTTCTTTTAGATGCTTCCTGTATCAGTTCCATATGAAATTTCTCTTTGTCTTGTATTTTTCAAACCTAATACCAGCTTTTTAACAATTGGCACCATTTATCTGGAAGAACAACCTATAACAGCAACATTTTGTAACCATTGGATACTATTGACAGTTTTATTTTTATATGATGACCTCCTAATAAAAGATTGTAAACAAAAAAAAAATCAATATCAATAACCTGGTATTGATAAGAGCTATTTTATCTAAAGGAAGTTCCCAAAACGTGGCCCGTTGGGGGTACTTGAGGACTGAGGCTGAGAACCACTACTGTAGATGGCTGGACAAGAAGTCAAGTGAGAGGAAGATGCCCTCAATTGGCTCTATGCTTTAGGAGGACTGGAGCGACCACCAATGTCACTTCCAGGCTCTCGGGCATATAGACAGGATTTTTTTTTTTTTAAATGCAAAATGTCATCTTTTTTTGCTTTTAAGGGTAAGTGAGAGATCTGGGGTCTTTTTGACTTAAATCAGCCTTTCTCAACCTTTTCAACACCAAGGAACCCTTTAAATAATTCTCCGGTCTCGGGGAACCCCTGCTAAAAATGAGAAATCTACAACTCCTGATACATTAGTGTGATGGTCAATGGGAAGAACGCTCCTTACACTTGTGGTCATGGAGAAGAATTACCCCCCTTACAGATAAAAAAGATCAATACTATCATTGGAAATTTATCTGAGAGGTAGAAATTGACCATTGCTCAAGGAACCTCTAGCAATCTCTGGAGGAACCCTGGTTGAGAAACCCTGACCTAAATAAATAAAGAGGGCCTGTGAAGCTTATTTCTATTACAGCGGATGTTTACATTCCTTGTAATAGGAATAAAAGTGATAAAAAAAAATGAATAAAGGGACAGTGTAAAAATAAAAAATATAAAGTGAAATAAATAAGAAAAAAAATGTAAGTCGCGCCTGCATATGTAAAGGGTGTTCAGACCACACATGTGAGGTATCGCTGCAATCGTTAGAGCAAAAGCAATAATTCTAGCACTTCACCTCCTCTGTAACTCTAAACATGTAACCTGTAAAAATGTTTAAAGCATCACCTATTGAGATTTTTAAGTACCGTAGTTTGTTGCCATTCCATGAGCACAATTTTAAAGCATGACTTGTTAGGTATCTATTTACTCGGCGTAACATCATCTTTCACATTACACAAAAAAATGGGGCTAATTTAACTGTTTTTTTTAAATTCATTAAAGTTCGAAAGACCGCTGCGCAAATACAGTGTGACATAAAATATTGCAACGACCGCCATTTTATTTTCTTGGGTCTCTGATAAAATATATATATATATATATAATGTTTGGGGGTTCTAAAGAATTTTCTAGTAAAAAATACTGATTTTAACAACTAATGTCAGAAAATGGTCTGGTTTTAAAGTGGTTAACCACTTCCGGACTGCATCGTGTACATTTACTGCTGCAGAGTGGCAGCGTAGCACGAATCGGCGTCTATAAACGGCTATAGACACACAGCTAGGGGGCGAGCGCGGCGCACTCTCGTGCCCACCGCACGCTTCCTGAGTGGGGCCGTGGGTCGGGTGGACTTGATGTCTGCCAGTGACCTGCGATCACCTGTTAGAGAAGAAAAGCAGGGAACTGCCGATGTAAACACTAAAAACATCTACTGATCCCTGTACTCAGGATCAGTTACATCTCTTATGCCCCTGGCAGTCCAGCCCCCACACAGTTAGAACACGCCTAGGGAACACAGTTAACCCCTTGATTGCCCCTTGCAGGTTAACCCCTTCCCTGCCAATGACAATCAGCGGCTATTTAAATTTCTGATCGCTGTATAAATGTCATTGGTCCCAAAAAAGTCCAACATGTCCGCCGCAATATCGCAGTCCCGATAAAAATTGGAGATCACCACCATTACTAGTAAAAAAAAAAGAAAATTGCAAAAACGCCAGAAATTAATTCTCATGATTTGTAAACGCGGCAACTTTTGCGCAAACCAATCAATAAACGCCGATTGCGATTTTTTTTTACCCCAAATATGTAGAAGTATATATATCAGCCAAAACTGGTAAATAAATTAATTTTTTATAATTTTTTTTGGACATTTATTATAGCAAAAAGTAAAAAATATCGTTTTTTTTTTTCAAAATTGTTGCTTTTTTTTTGTTTAAAGCGGTGATCAGAAGTAACGCAGAGGTGATCAAATACCACCAAAAGAAAGCTCTATTTGTGGGAAAAAAAGGACGTCAATTTAGTTTGGGTACAACGTTGCATGACTGCGCAATTGTCAGTTAAAGCGACGCAGTGACGTATCACAAAAAGTGCTCTGGTCCTAATGTGAGAAATCCTTCTGGGGCTGGAGTGGTTAAGGGGCACCCTACACAAAAAATAAATGTATGAGAGACTGGTCTAGGTCTGGTATGAATTTTAGGGGGGATCCTCATGCAAAAAAAAGAGGTCCTCCTAAAAATCCATATAATGTGTGCAGCCTGGTTGGTTAGGAAAGGGGAGGGGACGAGTGTGCAGCTCCCCTCTTCTGAACCATTCTAGACCATGTGCCCCCATGGGGGGTGTCTTTCCAACTGCTTACTAGGAACAGTGGTTACGCTTTCTGGCTCCTTTCCTCCCTTTGTTGCGTTAAACTGAGGATCCGTTCTACGATTGGAGGAATTATTCCACCAGTTAGGAGAAAGGGCATGGGTTGCCTGGGTGGAAGAAATGTTTTCTAGAAATTCTGGGAAAGAAAGATCTTCTTCTATGACTGATACCTACTACTAGGCCTGGCACATGAGAAACAAGTGAAGTTCTCTTCTATTGGGTATAATACAGGACCAGGACTGTGTGTTTCCCCAAGGATCTCTTTAGGCTGAAAGACTTTCCTAAGACAAGTGATTAGACAGAGAGCACCATCAACCAAGACGATTTGCTGACCATGGCCTCCTACCCTGCATTTGAGGCTTCAGTAAAATGTTCTTATGCATATGGGAGACAGAGTGTATGAGCATAGCTCCCAACTTTCCCTGATCTTGAGGGACCGTCCCTGATTTTGGTCCCTCTGTCCCTCTTTCCTCCTCATCCTATAAAATGCACTTTTTATCTTTCAAAAAGTGTTTCCCAGCGCTAAACCTTTCATCCAAATTCTAAATTTCTGCATTTGTAAATTTCAAAAGCCAATATAAAGGAATAGTAGTGGTAAAAAAAAAAACCTTGTGGGTTTAACTAATTCTTTTTTTTTTTTTGTATAATTCTCTTTTAACCACTTCAGCCCTGGATGGATTTACCCACTTCTTGACCAGACCATATTTTGCGATACGGCAATGTATCGATTTAACTGACTACAGCGCACTCGTGTGACGTTGTACCCAGACGAAATCGTCCTTTTTTCCCCACAAATAGAACTTTCTTTTGGTGGTATTTGATTACCTCTGCCGTTTTTTCTTTTTTGTGCTATAAACAAAAAAAGAGCGACAATTTTGAAAAAAAAATTTTTTTTTTACTTTTTGCTATAATAAATATAAAAAAAAAGTAAAAAAAAACAAATTTCTACCTCAATTTAGGCCAATATGTATTCTTCTACAAATTTAAGGGTAAAAAATCCCAATTAGTGTATATTGATTGGTTTGCGCAAAAGTTATCGCGTCAACAAAATAGGGCATACATTTATAGTATTTTTTTTCATTTTTTTTTTTTACTGGTAATGGCAGTGACCTGCGATTTTTAGTGGGGTTGCAACAATGCGGCGGACAGATCGGACACTTTTGACACTTTTTTGGGATCAGTGACATTTATACAGCAATCAGTGCTATAAAAATGCACTGATTACTGTATAACTGACACTGGCAGGGAAGGGGTTAACACTAGGGTAATCAAGGGGTTAAATGTGTTCCCTGGGAGGTGTTTCTAACTGTATGGGGCTGGGCTGACTGGAGGAGGAGAGAGAACGCTGTTCCTAATCACTAGGAACAGACAATCTCACTCTACTCCACTGGCAGAACGGGGATCTGCTTTGTTTACACTGGCAGATCCCCATTCTGCCTCTCTCTGGAGCAATCGCGGGTGGCCGGCAGACATCGAGTCCACCGGACCCGCTGGTTGGCTCCCCCGCGCACTCCCACTGATCGCCATGTACGCGCCCGACGTACAATGGCGGTGATTTGCGCAACCATGCGAGCCTGCCGCAGTGAAACTATGGTGGCTGGTCGGCAAGCGGTAAGGGGGCGTGGCAGAGGGTGTGTCCTATGCCTACATACTTTTGCTAATAGGATTCCCTTGTTCCCATCTCAAAAAAGTTGTGAGGTATGTATGAGTGCGGGAATGGACGAGAACCAGTTGCCAGTGCCAGATTTCCACATAGAGAGATGGATACTCTAAGCAAGAGGAAGGAGACCCTCTTACCCCTGGTGCCTATAAGGAGAGTCATGGCTGAAAACTCTAAGAGGATATATAGAGGCCAATAGGTTTAAGCCTTCAGGAACTGGGCCCTAGTCTCAAAAGTCCCAATCAAAGAGTTCACTGAACACTGCATATAAAGATGGGGCACTGACTAATTGTGTAGCTAAAGACACCTATGTTGTCTACAGATATATCATTGAGATCTGTGATGATAGAGCAGAAAATATATGCTAAGATACAGTATATGTGTGTAATGTTCCCCCTGCATTTATTTATTGCATGAAGGCCCTCTAGGCTTGGCTTGGAAAAGTCTCCCTCCATTACAAAAGCAGCCGACCCTCCACTGTCAACTGCCTGCTTACATATTTGCTATTGGGTCCTAACATCTAAGCAGTGCTGGAAGGAAGCCAACAATGCCAAGGTGATGTGGCAAGTCACCTCACCAGCATTTAGAGCTTATGCAAGAAGTTCTGGGCTCCTGATGACATGACCTGCCAACCCTTTAACAGTGGGGTGGATTCACTAAAAGTGCAAAATCTGGCGCAACTCTGCATAGGAACCAATCAGCTTCCAGGCTTTATTGCCAAAACTTAATTGAACAAGCTGAAGTTAGAAGCTGATTGGCTACCATGCACAGCTGCACCAGATTTTGAGTGCACCACTTTTAGTAAACCCACCCCAGTTTGTTCTTCCAAAGGAATTAGCAGGTCTTCTGCTGCCAGTATTTAAGCTGAACTCTAGGCAGATACCTATGACACATATTATAGAAGCTCCCTATTCATTAATACATAATTAAATTTATATTTTGAATTGCAAGCGATGTAAGTACCTGAAAACCACTTGGCATCAGCTTTTAATAGTCCCTGTACACCAGAGCTCAGGAGTGGGAGAAACAGCACAGGAAGCCAGGGGTGCCTCAGTGCAACGGGCATTCTGATAGAAAAAGAGAGTTGAGTGGCAGAGAGTTCAGTACTCTTCTGCTTTTCATTTCACTGTCCAGTTACAAGGTTGGAATGGGGGTGGGACCTGTAAGTGAAAGTGAAACTGCATCAGAGAAAAATCAGGTTACCCACTCGCTAAAGATGGCTGTGCTGGGAGGTAAAAGATTGAATGGTCAGAAATGCAAATCCTTTGGCAAGTAAAATGGTTGTCATATATGTATTTCATCTGGATATTAAGCTGTTTGCCTGGAGTTCTGCTTTAAAGTGGTCCTAAAGGCCAAATGTTTTTTACCGTAATGCATTCTCTGCATTAAAGTAAAAAACTTTCTGCATGCAAACCTCAACCCCACCCTTATACTTTCTAGGCTGGCACTCCCTCTTTTTCTTGTTTTTTAGTACTGCATATGAAGGGATGCCCACGGTCCTAAGAGGGCAGCAAGGCATGGTAGCACCATAGTCATGAACTGGGAGAATGGAAGCCTATCAGTCTCCTTTTATTTTTCCCCCCTTATACTTATCTGAGCCTAATCTCGATCCAGCACTATGCACTAGAGCAGCAGTTCTCTACACTCTCTCTCTTCTCACTGGACAGAAAGGCAGCAGCAGGAGCCATTAGCTCCTACTGCTGTCAATCACAACCAGAGAGCAGGGAGCGGGGCCAAACTGCGCTCTGCTTGTCAATGGACACAAAGAACGCAATTCAGAAGTGCCCCCATAGCAAGCAGCTTGCTATGGAGCACTTGGCGGGGGCGGGGGGGGGGTCTGGCAGGGAACCCAAGAAGAGGAAGTCAGGGCTGCTCTGTACAAAATCAAAGCACAGAGCAGGTAAGTATGACATGTTTGTTATTTTTTTTAAAAAATAGGTTTAAATTTGCTTTAAATATGGCACCCAAAGAAGGGAATGAAACCCGATAGGGGTATTAAGGGAACATAGAGCTTAGTACTTTGGTGGGCCTTTATTCCACTTACATGGAAAAGTTTTTGAGTGGAACTTCAGTTATTTTTTCATCTTTCCATCTATTAAATCCTCTGGTCTTGTTGTTTTAACTTTGGATAGTAAAACATTTTTTTTTTGTCAGTAAATACCTTATGCAGCCCACTTTCTGTCTCTTATCTGGAAAAAAAAGCCTCAGCGTTTGACATCATGCACAGCTCTCCCTGTCACTCTCGTGAGAGTTTGCCAGGAAAAGAGGGGTGATGAGTCATAAGAGGGCCAATGAGTGCTGCAGAGCTGGGGTTGTGCCTCTGTGTGTCTGTGTAAATCCAGGAAGTGAACAGGCAGCAGCTTCAGCTGCCCACAGTTAAAATGGCTGCAGCCAGACTCAGTGGAGGGAGATTTCTGCAGCCTATTTGGCAAGTACAGAATCACAGTATATATAAAATAACATGCAAAGTGGTTGGAGGGAAGCTTCAGAATGGCAAAGATGTTTTTATTACAAATTATGTGAGCAGACTGCAGTTCCTCTTTAATTTGTTCTTTCAGTGTTCAGCAAAACTGCACTCAATACCCATTAGAAAAAAAAACTGCACTCAAGAAGCACTGGAAAAAAAACAAACTATAAAATTGATGCAAGACTTTTCAATTTGTAAGGAATTCAATGTTTCAGTTATTACAACAGTGAGACTTATGCTATGGTTTCAACATGAACCATCTTTCAGGAACTTAAATCCAAGCTGAATCAAAATAAGATGATCAAATTAAAAGAAAACGGTAACCCAGTATGTTGGATTAAAAAAGAAAAATCAAATAAAAAAAAGAAATAAATAATCATAAATGAGCCAATTTGAGTCTTGATCCCTGTTGCAAAGTACTATTATCCCCACCACATCCAGATAGATCTTTAAGAAGGAAGGGGTGGAATTGGGAAAAGGAAACATTGTGCGTTCCGATGACTAAAGGCAGACCTTAGATATCAATTAACCTTTTGTGCCGGAGTTAGTCTAGGCGGTGTCGTGTCTGTCATTATAACATGTCATGAATAATTGATCATTTAAACGAAACAAACAATTGTCACAGTGGCCTAACCTTCATCTCCTGTTGGTTTATGTTGTGCCGGCTCCGTTTTGTCATTGATTGATCCCACATATTCAAATGGGTAGCTTTCTTTATCTCCGTACTATGATTTGTGGGAGCCCGGCAAATTAAATTGGTAAGTAGCCAACAGCCTTTTGTATTACCCCATGTCAAACGTGCACAAAATCAAAGGAAATTATAAATGGTTTATAATTGATATATTACAACAGAACCATTTCCGGCTTGACGGACGACGTGAAGGAGAGGAACGGGGGAGAAAAAAAAAAATTGCCTCCAGGGAAAAGCGTTTTAGCAAATAATATTATTTAGACTTTTTATGCCTTGTTGATCTTGCTGTCATCTGAGACATTCCGATTCATTTGTTACTGGTGGATGCGGAAAATGACCCACAAAGGGCCAGCGAAAACAAAGAAACACAGATGGTCGTGTACTTTGATTAGCTTACCTACCTATAAATACATTTTGTTTAGATGTACCTATAGATTTTAGTGGGCCCACTTATAGGTATATATAGATAGATATACATATAGGTCAGGGTTTCTCAACCAGGGTTCCGTGGAACCCTAAAGTTCCTCCAGAGGTTGCTGGGGGGTTCCTTGAGCAATGGTCAATTTCTACCTCTCAGATAAATTCCCAATGACACCATTGATCTTTTTAGCTATCTGTAAGGGGGTAATTTCTCCCAATGACCACAAGTGTAAGGAGCATTTTTCCCATTGACCATCACACTAATGTATAATGAGTTGTAGATTTTTAATTTTTAGCAGGGGTTCCCCAAGACCGGAGAATTATTTCAAGGGTTCCTCGGTGTTGAAAAGGTTGAGAAAGGCTGATATAGGTGGACCCCATGATGATTATAAATTAAATGCCATTTAATTTGGACATTGAAGCAAGTTTGCATAAATGGTCAGTCCACCTAAAACTGCAATGTTTGACTGTTTCTTTGATCCCTTTGAGACTTTTTTTTGGGAGATCCCTGTGCTGAGTTCTTGGGTCTGGACACCAGCTGTGACCTTTATGAGAAGCTCTCACCATCTCTGCTGGAATTTTTATTTATTTATATAATGGAAAATGTACCAGTAGGAGCCAATGCAACCAAAGACATACCTCCCAACGTTAGGACTTGATAATAGGGACACGGATGGGGACTATGGGGCAAAAGTGGTGGCCAGTGAAAAGTGGTCAAGTTGGCATTGCACATTTGGGAGGCAATGTGGAGAAAGTGGTTGGTCAGTGAAAAATGGTCATGTTGGCATAAAGTAGTATGCCTTTCAACTGATAAAGGTTAAGTTTCTCCATAGGGTATATTATACTCCCTCAAAGCTTCATAGAATGTTCCCAGAGCGAGGTCCCATTTGTTCCCTTCGCAGACTCCTTCTAGAGGCTTACTTACATATTTTCTGAGAATGCCCTCATATTGTGAGATTTTAAAGAGATCTTTAAGGAAATTAATCTTAGGCTACAAATGACCCTACAACCCTCTCCATCCTTAGCATTATTGGGTATTCATGAGTTTAAACAACATTTTCACCATACTAGGTTGCTGATCTCCTATCTCCTCTATAATGCTAAAAAATACATTTTGATGAAGTGGACATCCTCTGCCCTTAAACAACCTTAAACAACCAATCCTCCTGCCCTTGGGTCTATTGGTAAACTGGGGGTATCAAGGGAACTGGCTGATTCTTTAACAGATGTGAGCAGATTTCCACACTCATTGGTCTTGTAGCACTCCTCAGGACCATGGGCATCCGAAAGGTGCTAAAAATAGCAAAAACAAGAGAAGGGCGCACCGATCTAGTGCAATACCGTTTAAAAAGTTTATTAAAAATGTATGAATAAAAATATATATTCACAAACAGAGCATTTGTAAAGGGCACAACAATGATAAAAGGCGAACACAGCGCCCCAGGACTACTTCGACACTCCACTACAGCAGGGAGCTTAGACCATGTCCATGTGGCTAGGCTGACGCGTTTCCAGGGCGAACCCTCTTCTTCGGAGCCTACAAGCCAAATGTGTTCGCCTTTTATCGTTGTTGTGCCTTTTACAAATACTCTGTTTCTGAGTATATATTTTTATTCATACACGATTAATAAACGTTTAAACGGTATTGCATTAGGACGGTGCGCCCTTCTCTTGTTTTTGCTTTTTTTTTACATCCTCTGCCCTTCCCAGAGTGTCTTCTTGGGAGGCTATGGTGGATGCAGCCCTACCTATGTACAAGTTAGCATATATTAATTGAGGCTGCCCCTAGAAATACGATAAGGTGTGGTGCCCCTGGACCTCGGGTTAATGTGACTTATCTGCATTATCCTGTTCAGCTGGGTTTGCATGTTGTGTGGGGTTGTGTTTCCTGTTCGCCCTCTCCCTTCCCTACCTGCCCATTCCTTCTGCCCTTCTCCTATTGTCTCCCCACCCTCTTCTTGGTATACCCTGGCTCTCTCACTTAGTTCTTGATTTGATATTTCTCATGCGATTACCAGTTCTATGATATGCAATGTATGCTATGTCCGACCTTATGTAAATGATGTCTAATGGATTGTCGGATTGCCCCATCTTATCTTTAGTGCAAATATCCTCCTGTTTTGTAATGCACTGGACCATGTCATTGGGGTTGATGTACTAAAGGAAAATATACTGTGCACTTTGCAAATTGAAATCACCCTCTGCAAGTGCAGTTGCTCCAGAGCCTAATAAATGAGGTAAAGCTTCACTTTGCAAAGAGTACCCGATCACATGCAAGGAAAATTTTAAAAAACAGCATTTTTGCTTGCACATGATTGGATGATGGAAGTCAGCGGAGCTTCTGCTTATTTTCTAAGCTCTGGCGCAACTGCACTTTGCAAAGTGCAGTCTTTTGTCTTTAGTAAATCAACCCATTTGTGTCATGTTTATTCTGTAATTGTTGTTGAATGAAATATATGCCTTAATAGTATCTGAGCCATCTTGCAGTACACACTGCATACATCTGCCATAGACTTTGTCCACATAAAATACTCCTTAAACTGATATAAAAACCTACGGGTTTATATACATCTTCCTTCCACTCAATTCAGGTTGTCCCCCAAGCGTTAGTGCCACTCTGTGGTTTTTGAGCACCCTCTCTTGCATGCTCACTTCTGGCATGTGTACATAGCTAAACATTGCAGTAAAGGCCTGGATCCCCCCCCCCCCCCCTTCTGGGGTGTTCCAATATACATGCTCCTCTATCCTCACCCTCTCCTCAGTATGCCCCTTCCCCTACCTGGAAGTTCAGGGAAGCGGCGCAGTAAAATGTGGAGAGAAAAAAAGTAAGTGAATGGTACATGCTTTTAATAAAGGTTGCACTGGGAAATGTTCCCCTGATTAAGGAGCATCCAAAAAAGGTTGTAACCTTTAGAAGTACTTTAAAGCTGATTTAATTTTTTTTTCTTTTTTTGCTACAGCAGAAGGCCCATCATTTACCAGTAATAAAGTATGCTTCCTGTTGAAGGCTTCTCCCTCTCCAGTCAAGCCTGGTGCTCTTCTCTCCAGTGAAGCCTTTCCTTTTCACAGAGCTGAATTTCCAGGCTGGGGGGGGTAATAGCTTCAGGTCCAATACTGAAGTACATTTAAGAAGGACCTGACAGGCACCTGCCCCTTTCTGTCCTCTTCTTAATTTAAAAATATTTTACCTTGCCTTCTAGTTCCGTGAATGGAGGGGAGGCGGATGAATAACAGGATCCTCTCCGCCATTCAGAGAACGTTGCATCCTGTAAAAACAATGCCCAAGTGTCCAGGTCTATGCCTTGCCTTTGTTGGTCATTGGGAAGGAGAACGCTGTGGTCTTGGTGGTTAGAGTGGGAAGCATGCACTCTCATTAGTGTCTATAAGAGTAAAAATTCCCTGGTGTCAGCAGTCAGTGGGAGGAATGAAGTCTTGGTATTGTTGGTGTGGAAACACCCAAAACTGCCAGTTGAACAGCAACTGGACAGAAGGATGACAGGGTCCAAGCTCTTCTTATAGCTAAAGTATTACTGTACTGACACTTGAAATGGAATACAATGATGTTTCACCTGCCATCAACATTCAGTAAGGACTTGATTGAAACGTAATTTCTGTGTTGAAACAATCAAAGTTTAAATTACTTCAGTGCCTCTGCTATGAAGTTTGAGGATGACTTACTCCACAGTATATGCAGCTACAGAGGTAAGATTGGGCTTGTTTCAAAGCTCTTTTACTGCTTGCTAGGAATATGTAACTGCTGCTAAGTCCACAGCCTAGAGAACCACTTAAGATGTTTTTTTCACCATTACTTGCTTAATGTGTTCACTATCCTAGAGAGTGATGCGGTTGTATGTCCCTATGTATAGTGATTTTCCAATGTAGTAATGGATGTTATGGATATAAGAATGTAATGGCATCACGCCTTAGAGCATGATCATGTCATTTGTGTGACGTAGTGATGTTGGACGTAAATATGGGTCATGGCATAACTGCTTGATGATGTCATGACGGAAATACATGTCCTAACCAATAGGAAGGAAGAGAAACCTATTAAAGGTTGTTTGGCACATGGATAAGGCACCATTTTAATTTTGTGAAAAGTAATTGGTTCAGCGCCAAGATTATAAATGTGTTAAGTGTGAACCTGTGCTAATAACAAAAAATTTGAAAATTGGACTGACGGCGGGTGCCAGGTACTCGCTGACACCGAAACAAGAGAGTGTAATACTGACATTCTTTGTTTTAAAAATAATTCCCATAATGGTTTTACACCATGGGCTTCCTTTTGCAATTTCCCTATGAATGGTACTACTGGATGTCTACTATCAGAGGAACCCAGCACATTAGACAACATACTTAAAGGGGACATGCCCCACAAGCGAATTTTACCAAACTAAAGATAGTGGGTCAATAAATTCCGGTTAGTGCAATTTCATGTGGGGCACTATATGCACTGTGTGGAACAAGCACTAAAATTATTTTGTCACAGAGCACCAGCACTTGCACAGGGGGTTTTACCCACTTGGGACTTTCTTCTTTTGTTGATCGAACATTATGAGATATAACTGAATGTGAATCATTTTATGTGATGGTCAGGAGCTATCTAGCAATGTATTAATATTATTTTGGTTTGCATCTTATGGTCAAGAGACTAGCGTGGTTGATTTTATTTTTTTACCATTTTAATTTGTTTCAATTTAGAGCCCTTGCACTGTGCACTTTTACTTTACCCCAGATAACACCATGAAAAATGCGGTAATAGGCCATCTTTCAGAATCAGTTGAGATGGTGTCATCAGTCTGCTGGAAGGAGGAGAAAACATTTCCTCAGTCTCATCTCCCTCAGTGATCAGCCTGCAATATTGTCATATACTCACCTCTCTAGTGCTCCCCTGCTGCTGCTCCTTCTGCTGTGGCCACTACTGCAAAATTCCCATTGATTCCAGGTTTGGGAGAACATACGACCTCCTGTAATGATGTACTGCCAGGCCTGAACACTGTATAATTGAGGGGGTACATAGGGATGATAAAATCTTCTCTGGTTTAAATCATGGAGGGTTTGGCAAATCCTGTTTGGCAGTCTTAATAAAATCTATGGGTGGCAAATCTTGTTAGTAGGCACTACCCATTATGAGAGCTAATAAGCAAACTACTGTAAAGAAAAGGCATAGAGAGCTGGGCACTGCCATTGGAGACATGTATAATTAAGACACTCCAAAGGATACGGCAGTGTAAAATTGGCCAGTAACAGGACAGTTTTATCAGGGATAACAGGCCTAACCAGTGTATGCCTAACTTGTATTCTATTATTGTGGATTCTTAAATGTGAGTGATGTAATGTGAGGTGGTTCATGTGCACACTATTATTATTTCTTTCAAATTATGCAGTTGCTTGCTGGAAAAAGGCTTCTGCAGGAACAGATGGACAATAACAAATTAATCCTGTGCTTTAGGCACCCTAAACTTTAAAAAGTAGCTATCAACACAAAATAAATAAATTCCCAAATAAATGAAAACCCCAATATATCACCTTTGAATCAAAAGCCTGCATTTTAAAGGGAAGTCTTGCAGTAAAAAAAATACTTTGAACTTGATAAAACACAGTGGACCAACACCAGCAGATGACATGGCTCCCCAAATCATCCCTGACTGTGGAAACTTCACACTGGACCTCATGCAACTTGGATTCTGTGCCTCTACACTCTTCCTCCAGACTCTGGGACCTTGATATCCAAATGACATGCAAAATTTCTCACAGTCAGTGATGATTTGGGGAGCCATGTCATCTACTGGTGTTGGTCCACTGTGCTTTATCAAGTCCAAAGTCAGCGCAGCCATCTACCAAGAAATTCTAGTGCACTTCATGCTTCCCTCTGCTGACCAGCTTTATGGAGATGCTGATTTAATTTTCCAGCAGGACTTGGCACCGCCCACACTGCCAAAAGTACCAATACCTGGTTAATGATCATGGTATCACTGTGCTTGATTGGCCTGACCTAAACTCCATAGAGAATCCCCATAGGGTATTTTCAAGAGCAAGATGATAGACACCAGACCCAACAATGCAGACAAGCTGAAGGCTGCTATCAAAGCAACCTAGGCTTCCATAACACCTCATGGTCATACTTTTCAGTAAGCCAACATTTCTGTATTAAAAATCCTATTTTTATTGATTGTATGTAATATTCTAATTTACTGAGATACTGAATTTTGGGTTTTCACTAGCTGTAAGCAATAATAATCAAAATTAAAAGAAAGAAATGCTTGAAAAATATATCACGCTGTGTGTAATTAATCTACAGTATCTCACAAAAGTGAGTACACCCCTCACATTTTTGTAAATATTTTATTATATCTTTTCATGTGACAACACTGAAGAAATTACACTTTGCTACAATGTAAATTAGTGAATGTACAGCTTGTATAAACAGTGTAAATTTGCTGTCCCCTCAATGTCTAAACCTCTGGCAACAAAAGTGAGTACACCCTTCATTGAAAATGTCCAAATTGGGCCCAAAGTGTCAATATTTTGTGTGGCCACCATTATTTTCCAGCACTGCCTTAACCCTCTTGGGCATGGAGTTCACCAGAGCTTCACAGGTTGCCACTGGAGTTCTCTTCCACATCCACCAGCACAGAGCTGGTGGATGTTAGAGACCTTGCGCTCCTCCACCTTCCATTTGAGGATGTCCCACAGATGCTCAATAGGGTTTAGGTCTGGAGAAATGCTTGGCCAGTCCATCACTTTTACCCTCAGCTTCTTTAGCAAGGCAGTGGTCATCTTAGAGGTGTGTTTGGGGTTATGTTGGAATACAGTCCTGTGGCCACCGTCTCTGAAGGAAGGGGATCATGCTCTGCTTCAGTATGTCACAGTACATGTTGGCATTCATGGTTCCCTCAATAAACTGTAGCTCCCCAGTGCCGGCAGCACTCATGCAACCCTAGACCATGACACTCCCACCACCATGCTTGACTGTAACAAGACACACTTGTCTTTGTACTCCTCACCTGGTTGCCACCACACACTCTTGACACCATCTGAACCAAATACGTTTATCTTGGTCTCATCAGACCACAGGACATGGTGCCAGTAATTCATGTCCTTAGTCTGCTTGTCTTCAACAAACTATTTGGGGGCTTTCTTGTGCATCATATTTAGAAGAGGCTTCCATCTGGGATGACAGCTATGCAGACCAATTTGATGCAGTGTGCGGCATATGGTCTGATCACTGACAGGCTGACCCCCCACCCCTTCAACCTCAGCAGCAATGCTGGCAGCACTCATATGTCTATTTCCCAAAGACAGCCTCTGGATATGATGCTGAGCATGTGCACTTAATCTCCTTGGTTGACCATGAGGGAGGCCTGTTCTGAGTGGAACCTGTCCTGTTAAACCACTGCATGGTCTTGGCCACCGTGCTGCAGCTCACTTTTAGGGTCTTGGCAATCTTCTTATAGCCTAGGCCATCTTTATGTAGAGCGACAATTCTTTATTCCAGATACTCAGAGAGTTATTTGCCATGAGGTACCATGTTGAACTTCCAGTGACCAGTATGAGAGAGTGAGAGCGATAACACCAAATTTAACACACCTGCTCCCCATTCGCACCTGAGACCTCGTAACACTAACGAGTCACATGACACCTGGGAGGGGAAAATGGCTAATTGGGCCCAATTTAGACATTTTCACTTAGGGGTGTACTCACTTTTGTTGCCAGCGGTTTAGGCATTAATGGCTGTGTGTTGAGTTATTTTGAGGGGACAGCATATTTACACTGTTGTACAAGCTGTACACTCACTACTTTACATTGTAGCAAAGTGTCATTTCTTCAGTGTTGTCAAATGAAAAGATATAATAAAATATTTACAAAAATGTGGGGGTGAGATACTGTATACAATATATGATTTCCACTTTTTGAATTGAATTACTGAAATTAATTAACTTCTTGATGATATTCAAATGTTTGAGATGCACCCGTACTGTCAAACTTCTTATTTCAAGCACAGTAAAAACAGGGGGATTATATGCAGCCATTTTTTTTTGGGGGGGGGTATTTGTTTCAACAGTATATTGATCTGCTTTGCTAGAGCCACCTTATACCACCTCAGTACTGGGCACAAAAACCCCCTTCCAGGCCCTTTTTTCAGCTTTTAGCGCTATCACACTTTGAATGACAATTACTCAGTTATGCAACACTGTACTGTGAAATTTGTGTCCTTTTTTTCACACAAATAGAACTTTCTTTTGGTGGTATTTAATCACTAGTGGGTTTTTTTATTTTTTGTGCTATAAATAAAAAAAAGATTTAAAATTTTGTGAAAAAAGCCTTTTTCTTGGTTTCTGTCATAAAATTTTGCAAATTAGTAATTTTTCTTCATAAATTTTGACTAAAATTTATACTGCTGCATATCTTTGGTAAAAATAACCCAAATAAGTGTATATTATTTGGTCCTTGTGTAAGTTATAGAGTCTACAAGCTATAGTGCCAATCATTGAAAATTGATCACATCTGATCACACCTGATATACTGACAGCCTATCTCATTTCTTGAGACCATAACAAGCCCTTTTTTTTGGAAAGTAGGCATTTCAAAGTATTCAGTAAGTTGCATGGTGAGTTCTTTGAAGTTGTAATTTTTTCCCACAATTCTTTGCAATATGAAGATTATTATTATTATTTTTTTTTTACAAAATTGTCATATTAATAAGTTATTTCTCACACACTGCATATGCATACTTGCAACTACACCCCAAAACACATTCTGCTACTCCTCCTGAGTATGGCGATATCACATGTCTGAGACTTTTGCACAGCCTGGCCACATACCGAGGCCCAACATGCAAGGAGCACTGTCAGGTATTCTAGGGACATACATTACACATCTAATGCAGCGGTGGCTGGTGAATAAGGGGCGCTTGGGCGCTGCCTCCCCACCGCTGACATGAAGAAAAAAAAAAAGTCAGCTCGGCCCCCCTGCAGGAGGTGCCGGTACATTGACTTTTCACTTTTTATTTTCTTTTTTTCGGCTCCTTGCTGTCAGCTGACAGCAAGTAGCGAGCCGATTGGCCAGCAATTAAAGTCTATGGGTGTGCGCTGGCCAGGCGCACACACAGGGTCTGATTGGCTGCCCCCAGAGCCATCAGAGCCAATGACTCTCTGTCATTGGCTGCTGTGGGTGGGGGGCGGGACAATGGCGGATGTGCTGGCTGCGTGTCACGCAGGCGCAGCACTCCACCAGTCCAGGACACACTACGAGGAGAGAGAAGGACGGGATACAGTAGTGTGAGTGAGAGTGACAACCGCCGCGGTGCCGGTGCCGCCCATCGCTCGTCTCCAGTGCCAGCCACCACTGTACCAGCACTCCTGTGCCAGCAGCCACCACTGCCAGCCACCACGGTACCAGCACAGCAGCCATACCAGAGTCTGACCAGACAGCAGGACATCCGGGCCGGCTGCAGACTGCAAGGAGGATGAGGCCTTACCATTTTCTGATGTTTACCCAAGGCAGAGGATGTGGGTAAGTGTGCATGTGTGTATGTGTGTGTGCATGTGTGTATTACTCTTACCCCCATTTTACTTCCTTTTGCAGCCCTCTAGCACTTGCCAGGACTTTGTTACAGCCATTTTTGTGCCTAAAAGTTCGGGTCCCCATTGACTTCAATGGGGTTTGGGGTCCGGGATAACATTCGGGCAACGTTCGGTGCCGAACCCGGACTTTTTCCCAAAGTTCGTACGGACCCTCCGAACTCGAACGTCCAGGTGTTCGCTCAACTCTAGTCCTGATTCCTTGGGTCCATTGTAGCTGGTAAGAGTATTCATCTTACAACGTTTGCAAAAGAGGTTTTGCATGCTATCTGGTGGCGGAACTTTAAGGAATACTTATAGAGCTGGATTTTTGTTTAATGCTTGAATTCCTTCTTAGACATTGTTTTGCTATACTCACTTTGGATCACTGTTTTTTTCAAGTTTTTGTCAATTTATATGAACTTTGATATATGCACTTGTTTTAATATTTTTTAGATTGGCATAATATGTTTAAGCAAGAGAAAAAAACAGCGCTAGGCTCTATAATGTGAATTGTGTTCCAAGGAGAAGCTGCCACACTACAACCAAACTAAATCGTAAAAGCAAATAAGAATTAAATAGTGGCGCTAAAAACCCTGGACTATAGAGACCAGAGGTTCAACTAGTCCCATCATGTGTTAAATACATAAATAAGTGGCAACAGCAAATCAAAACAAATAGTGACTTTGTAGGTAATTATGAATCAAACAAAATTAGAAAAGTGGTTATAAAGACTACTACAGTAAATAGTGAAATCCTACTAGAGGATGTGCTCCTGAGGAGTACAAATAAGACAATACAGTCCAAACGACAAAAAGAAGGGGCATTGAAGCTGTCACATATTTTTTATCCAAAGATGATTCTCTTCCCGACATTCAGAAGAAGTATATTATCGAACTGCTTGAATTTGCAGCTTTACATAATTACTTTTGGTTCAATCAGGATTTCTACCACCAGATCAAGGGTCTACCCATGGGGGCTAAATTTGCCCCCAGCCTGGCTAACCTTTTTATGGCCAAGTGGGAGGAGGATGTCGTTTTCGCCCTTCAACAACCTTAGTTACGACTATGGGCTTGTTACATCGTTGATGTCCTCCTTCTATGGGAAGGTACAGAGCAAGAGCTGAACAGTTTTTTCGAAATCTTGAACTCCAACGACAGAGGCATCTCCTTATCCTATGAGTGCAGTAGGTCAGAGATACATTTGTTAGACCTGGTAATTCAGATTAAGGGTGATAAGATCAACACTAAGACCCATTTCAAATCCACCGACCGAAATGGTTTCATACCAAAGGATAGTTGCCATCACGAGTCCTGGCTTAGATCGGTTTTTAAGGCTCAGAAGGTACTGCTCAGACACCAATGACTTTGTTGACCAAGCCAAGGTCCTACAGACAAGATTTCTGGAGAGAGGATATGAAGAGGGCTTTGTCAGAGAAGAATTTAACAAAGCATTAGGAACTAATAGATTGTCATTATTAACGGTAAAACCCAAAAATAAACCTATGGAAGACAATCACTTCAAGTTGTCCTTTTTCACGACTTTTTCAATCCAACACAGACAGATCAACCACATCCTCAAAAAACACTGGGAGATACTCCGGAGCGATAGGGTACTGGGACCCGTATTACCCCCACGGGCGAAAGTTATATATAGGGGATATAGGGATTTGTTTTGATTTGCTGTTGCCACTTATTTATGTATTTAACACATGATGGGACTAGTTGAACCTCTGGTCTCTATAGTCCAGGGTTTTTAGCGCCACTGTTTTATTCTTATTTTTATTCATAATATGTTTAAGATTGATATTATCTTAGGTGGTTATCACTCTTTACATCATTAGAAATAGATTTTTTTGTTCACTTAGCGCAACAATTATTTATACTTTATTCCTTGCTGTGTTTTTATCGCATAGTTTATTGCTGCTGTTAGATGCACTGAGCACTTTAGCGCGGTACTGCACTTTTTTGTTCTAGGAGCATAAATTACACATAAAATTTCCTAATGACTAGTGTTGAGCGAACCCGGACTGTAACGTTCGGGTCCGTACTGAACTTTCGGGTGTCCGGGACCCGGACCCGAACACGGACATTTCAAAAAATGTTCGGGTCCGGGTCCGGGGTTCTAGTATTTTACTCCACGTGTTGAGAAGCTGCAGGGCAGCCAATCAACAAGCGTTTCACTGGTTTGCCCTTAGAAGCCATCACAGCCATGCCTACTAATGGCATGGCTGTGATTGGCCAGTGCGTCATGTGACCCAGCCTCTTTATAAGCTGGAGTCACTTGATGCTGCAGTCACATGCTGTTGGGTTAGCTGTAGGGAGAGGGAGCTGACGGCGTCAGGGAGAGATTAGAGACATTTTAACAACATCTGATCCTGCATCCTGAGATAGATTACTACTGCTGTCTGTGCTGTTGCTCTGAGGACAGATAGCAGAAATTTGAGATTTTACATACCGCTGCTTTGAGTTGCAGATCAAACTCTGCATAAAACAACGATCGCTACGATCGTGCTCAACGATCAGATTGTTGGAGGAATTTGAGATTTCAAATATTGCTGCTTTGAGTTGCAGATTGCAGATCAAACTCTGCCTAACACAACGATCGCCACGATCGTACACAACGATCAGATTGTGGGATTGTACACAACGCTCAGATTGTGGGAGTAATTTGAGATTTCACATACTGCTGCTTTGAGCGATCTGACTGCACTAGGTAGAGGGACAGATTATTGTTCAAAAATCATCTCCTAGTTCTAAAGGGAGAGGTTTTAGCTGCAGCTGTAAGTGACAGATTATTGTTCAAAAATCATCTCCTAGTTTATTTGATTTGAATTTATTTTCCCTATCCCCATTTTTTTGTAGGGCACTTGCCCCACTCTTACCCCCATTTTACTTCCTTTTGCAGCCCTCTAGCACTTGCCAGGACTTTGTTACAGCCATTTTTGTGCCTAAAAGTTCGGGTCCCCATTGACTTCAATGGGGTTCTGGGTCCGGGATAACGTTTGGGCAACGTTCGGAAGCCGAACCCGGACTTTTTCCCAAAGTTCGATGGACCCGCAGAACCCGAACGTCCAGGTGTTCGCTCAACTCTACTAATGACCTATCACACTTTTGAAGGCCCTGGAGCATCAGGACAATGGAATTACCCACAAAATGACATGACCCCATTTGGAAAGCAAACACTCTAATGTATAATCTATGAGGCATAATGAGTCTTTCGAGCGGTTCATTTTTTTCCAAAAGTCTTCAAAAAACTTGGAAAGAAAATTAAAACATTTTTTTTTTTACACTAAGTGGTCAATTTATAAGATTTTTCTAACAAATAGCATGTAAAATTATCCCCCAAAATATATTCGGCTACTCCTCCGGAATATGGCAATACCACATGTGTGAGACTTTTACACAGCCTGGCCACATACAGAAGTCCAACATGCAGGGAGCACCATCAGACGTTCTAGGAGCATAAATTACACATCTAATTTCCTAACAACCTATTACTTATTTAAGGCCCTGGAGCACCAGGACAGTGGAATTATCCACAATTACCCACCCCATTTTGGAAAGGAAAGGCATATTCTATGAGTCTTTTGAACATGGCGTTTTTGGAAAATGTGGAAAGAAAATGAAAACATTTTTTTTTTTTACACAAAGTGGTCAATTTATTTTAATAACAAATAGCATGCACATAGCAAAAATTACCCCCCAAAATACATTCTGCTACTCCTCCTGAGTATGGCGATACCACATGTGTGAGACTTTTACACAGCCTGGCCACATAGAGAGGTCCAACATGCAGGGAGCACTGCCAGGCATTCTAGGAGCATAAACTATACATTTAGTTTCCTGACAACCTATCAACTTTTGAAGGCCCTGGAGCACCAGGACAGTGGAACTACCCACAAAATTACCTAATTTTCAAAAGAAAATACCCGAACTGGTGACAGGTACTCTGGTACTCTGATGGGATGGTAACAGGTGCTCAGGTTCTCTGATGGGATGTGACAGGTACTTGGGTACTCTGATGGGCTGGTGACAGGTACTCAGGTACTCTGATGAGATGGTGACAGGTACTCTGATGGGATGGTGACAGGTAGTCGAGTACTTTGATGGTATGGTGACAGGTACTCGGGTAATCAGATGGGTTGCTGACAGGTACTCGGGTACTCTGATGAGATGGCGACAGGTACTCTGATGAGATGGTGACAGGTACTCGGGTACTCTGATGGGCTGGTGACAGGTACTCAGGTACTCTGATGAGATGGTAACAGGTGCTCAGGTTCTCTGATGGGATGTGACAGGTACTTGGGTACTCTGATGGGCTGGTGACAGGTACTCAGGTACTCTGATGAGATGGTGACAGGTACTCTGTCTCATGGGCTCATGGACAGTGGTAGAGTAGTCTCATGGACAGCGGTAGAGTAGTCTCATGGGCTCATGGACAGTCGTTGGGTAGACTAATGGGCTCATGGACAGTGGTATGGTAGTTTCATGAGCTGATGGACAGTGGTAGGGTAGTCTCATGGACAGTGGTAGAGTAGTCTCATGGACTCATGGA